>JAWWEW010000020.1:2846570-2861942 GCA_035583185.1 Anabacerthia variegaticeps | reverse complement strand
CCTCTCCTCTCCTCTCCTCTCCTCTCCTCTCCCCAATACACCCTGAAATTATGTCCCAGCTGTTTGCACAGGCTCACAGAAGGGTTGGGGTTGGAGATCATCCAGTTACATCACACAGCTATGGCTCACTGTTCTTTCCCATCACATTTTGCAGAGGCAGTGCACACCCACAGTACAGCAATGTGTTTCTGTGGGTTGTCTTTTTCAAAGCCTATGTAGTTTGATATAGTAAGAAAGTAAATGAAAGATACATGATTTAGTGTTGGGAGAGTATTTTAGCATTTTAAAGCATCAGGAGGGAAAAGTGCATTACTCCCAAAATATCACTGACTTTATTTTAAACTCGCTCATTCAAAAAATGTCCCCCTTTGAAACTGTTTTGCACTCAGCTGTAATGAACACAGAAATCAAAGCAGTGGGGAAATTGTCAAGTCCTGGACCATTGTCCTTTGAGGCAAATGGGAACTAGGCCCTACGAGACTAAAGAAATAGAGTCCAAAATGTGTATTCCTGGATGTCCTATCTGAAGTCCGGAGGGGGCATTCCAGCAAATAGCAACGCTGAAAGCACACTTTACCCCTATATTGTTCTTCCTAAGAGCAAAGCAAAAGGTGCAGTGCTTCACACACTGCTCCATCAGTGCTCCCCTCCTGCCCTGCAGAGCACCCTGAAGAGGATGCCAAATGCACTGCAGGTTCGTGCTTCATCCTTCTTCTGCACAACAGGCTCCCAGAGCATTCCACAGGGACAGAGCCAGAATGGCAGACACAGGCACAGCAACTGCAGAAGACAATTAAGGAAGAGTAATGGAATTGAGTGGTAGATTAATGTTATTAATTTTTTTTTAAATCTTATAAAAAAATATCCTATTAGTTCTGAATGAGGTCAAACCTGGTTTGGGATGGAATACATATGACTGGCTTTTCTTTGTTTTCTGAGTGCAATAATTGTTAAAAGAGCTGAAATATTTTTTCATAAAATGACTATGAGTTTTAAGAGGTGACATTTGAAGAAGGATATAAATTATAGAGCAAACATCTAAACGTTTTCATAATGTTGAAATGGTTATTGTAAAAAATGTATTTGATATAATAGGAAGCATATGTTTCATTAGGCTGAATCCACAGAAAATGTTCTCTACAGAGCAACTGCATAATCTTTCACATTGAATATACACTATTCACCTCCCAAAACATGTGCACTGTAGCCTTTTTCACAAAACAAACCTCTGCTGTTGTAAGGAAAAGTAATTTTCTCAAAGTTTTTGACTAAGGGAATCTGCTGCCTGTAATTTGCAAAGATGCTTCCATGAAATGCAGGGAAATAAAACTGTCCACCAATATAGGTTACAACATATATATTTTGCATACTTGAAGCTCGCTTAAGCCACTGAATTCCTCTCTAGTATTTGGAATCCCGAACTGCCCAATGGCCCCAGCTGGAACCCTCACCATTAAATTCACCGGACTTTGTGGAAGCAGCAGCTCAAATCAAGTAATACAGGATTGAACTCACAGTGTAATAAACGTAGGAGGAGTTTTTTGCCACAGCTCTTACACCAACCTCTGCCATTAGCTGGGATGATTTAGAGCCAAGTGTTGCTCAGCCATAGAACACTCTCACTGACGTCACTGTATCGGATAACAGGGCCTAAATTTTAAAGATAATTTAATGAGAACAATGATGAAAGAGATTTTAATGACTTCATGGTATATGCTCTTCAAGTTACAAACAAAGCATTTTAATAGCTTTTTGAAATATGCTGTCTTTGAAAATCATCATCCACAGAGACAGAAGTACACTGCAGTCATCATGGCTTACTGTGCTTTATTAGCAGATAGATTGGATGCATACCAAAACCTTCAAACAAAACCTATTAGTCTTTTTAAAGTGATGCATCTCTGCAAACATGAACATTAAGACAGGAAATGTATTTTTCCCTTGTGTAAGGGAAAAATAAGCATCTAATATGCCTAGTGTAACAAAATCACAAAACCTACAGAAGTACATTGTCATTTTAACTGTCCAAGTGATCAATGCTAATGCAGCCATGGATGTACCACAACTGATAAATTGAGAGCAGGGACAGACAGCATGGTACCTTTCAGGCTTTAGAGAATGAAGAGAAGAGAAATCAGCACAGAAATGGTAAATGTGTCAGTGAAGGCTATTCACAATCTGGATGACTGAAATTTCAGCAGATATACTTCATGCTCAAAAGGTCATTCATGTCAGAAACACACTCAGAGATGATGCCTTCTGAAAAATCAGTACAGGACCATTTAGGGTCCCCACCAGGTGTCAGAAACACACCATAAGCATATACCTGTATGCAAGGTGTGGCTGCTGGCAAGGGTGGTGATAACAGTGCTCAGGAACACCATAAACACAGGCAAAAGCTTGGAATTTGTCTTGCATTTCTATGTCTGAAAGTAAAATGCTAAAGTTGGAACTTGCATCCCTCTAAAACCATGGGACTGCAACAGTCCACCCTGTCTCTTCCTGGTGCCTTTTCTTAGAGTAATAGAAACATTAAGGCTGGGAAAAAGCTCCAAGCCCACCATGTCCAACCTTGGAGTCAATGCCCACTAAGTCAGTACCACCATGCCCACTAAACCATTTCGTAAAGAACAACAGTATACAAGTTACTGTGTCTAGTTGAGACACAGATTCAGAAGATTAACAAAAGCATTTGAAGGTAATCCTTCCCCAGTAAACTTCTGGTCACTTAAAGCTGTTAAAATATACCCCTTTTGAGGCAGTGCATTTCCAAAAACATCTAATTACAGTAAGATCACTAGGAAAAAGGAAAGGAAGATAAGTGTTTGACAGAAGAGGAAAATTATGCTCTGGGTTTTTTTCTACATCTTTAAGTCCTAAAGGACCATAAAGAACCAGAGTAAAAAGACTTGACTGAAGTCATATAGACAGTCAGGGGCTGAGCTGAAACAAGTGCATAAATCTTGGTATCCCAGCTCAGTGTCTGTCTCTCTAAGTGCACAGTCTTCCAAATCATTCTTCATGAAAAAAGGAGATATGAACAAGGATTACTGATTGTTATAGTGTGTTCTGTTTGTGCTGTCCTTTGTAAAATATATCCCCATTCTCCTTAGGGTTGTTCCATATTACATAAAATTTAAAAAAAAAAAAGTTCTTTATTATCCATTCGTGTTCATTACTGAGGAGAAAACAGCACTGAAGACATTCAGAGAAGTAAAACTGTAGGTCAACCTGACATTTGTTGTCTTGTGCCTGGGTAAACATTTGTTTCTTTCTTTTAAAAGTCCAAATAAGGGTTTGGGCTCCAAATTAATGCAGTAAGGAAACACTGATCGTCAAAACTGACATCATTGAACAATAACTGCTTTCCTTCTTTGACAGGAGTGACCAGAACCACAGTTCAAACCTCAGACTCGGTCTAGGTTTGCCTTAAAGCACAGCCACTGGAAAGCACTGCTTCTTCAGTTCTTTGGGCAATTGATTGCTGAACCAATATGAGTTGCACCAAAATTACTGACTTTGGAGTCCCTACAGAGACTGATGCTGCCAGTCAGAAGGGCTGGAGGTCTGTTGAATAATAGCTGGTTTATCAGTTCATAGTAAACAAAAATCTGTTCTGCCACCTGGATGGTAATCTTTAAAATGTGCTTCTCATCATCATCACAACTAATCTCGGTCAGTCCGGAGAAGTAAAACTATTGGCAGTAACAGAAGATTCCCTGTCAATGGCTTTGTGAAGGGAGGGAGTCACACCTTCATGTTGCTTCAAAAAGGTGACACTTTTAGCAGTGGAAACAATCAAGTGACAAACAGAGGGCTTTTGAAGACCTTAAGAAGTGCACAGGTGTGGTGCTGCCTTCCAGAGATCACACTCCCCCTGGAGATGCTGCTAGCAGGATGAAGGGAGGCTCTAATTTAAGACCTGGTCCTTCTGAGCAGTCTGAACTGCATGAGCACACTGACAGGGCACTGCAGAGACCCCAGACACCAATCAGAGGTACTCAGTACCTTTCAGGACAGATCTAGCCCTTTTTGGAGTGAAAGAGGTTTTTAAGTCAGAAACAGCTGAGAGAGTCAGACAGGACTCTTTAGGGTCTGCACAAGCTCTGTAATGCATCTCCTACATCAGCATGTTGGTGGGTTCTGGAAGAATGTATTGATTGTGCAGCAGAGATAAGCTCCTTTAAATCCCTTTAGCTGAGCTTCCCATGCACAAGTAAGCCAGGACTGGCATTCCATTTCACTGAGCACTCTGTGAGTGAGGGCATCCCAAGTCTCCACCCCGTCTGCCACAAGGAAGCATTGCCAAAGGTGTCTGGAGTTCAACCTACGAGCTGACCACACTTCACTGAAAATACAAGTTATGACCACAGATGAGAGCCAAGCAATCACTTCAGCCCTCTGAAAGGCACCATGTGTAGAACCTGAAATGTTCACCTTCCAATAGGTTAAACAGGCCCTGCTCTAAGTAAAACCAGAGCAACCCTTCAAGGGCAGGAATAAAATGTGAGAGGCATGCACAATTTGGTATTACTCTAGCATTACTGTGACATACCATTTTACTGCTCAGTATTTTATTGCAAGCCACCTCTTAGCCAAACCAAAACCCGTGGTGACCATTTTACATTAGAGAGCCTGCTTCATTAAAGAGCAGCAATGTGTGTAATCTGTCATTTTGTTAGGGATGTTTTTGTACTGAAAGTGAACACTCCTGTAGTGGGAAACAGTTTGTGGCAGGAGTTAGGTGAGGGTGCTAAGTGCTACTGAAACACAGTCAGAGTTGAGGAAACCTGCCACATCACATACTGAAACTAGGTCATGCTTTGTGTTTGGAATACGATCCACCCTGCAGCCAGACATTAGGAACATTTTTTCCCATTAATAACCATCTGCTGTGAAAATAAGCGGAAAAGCTGATCTGATACTCAGAATCAAAAGCAATTAAAACTGGGAGGAAGCAAGATAGGTGGGACATATGTGCTGCGTTTCTGGAAGATAGAAGGCAGAACTTCCAGGATAAATGCTACATGCTGAGATTAGTTTTAATCAGCTAAGATCCAGGTCAATAGCTGTTTGAAGAGACGGCTGCAGGCTGCAAAATCTGCCAAGAAAGAAGGCTACATCCTTAGGCAGGTAGCCAGCATCAAGCATATTGCTGCTGCGGCCAAAGCACTACTGGCAGTGAGGGCTGTATCAATTATGCAAGTATGAACTCCTTCAAGTATGGGCTGTACCCACCCTGACAAACTGTTCCCACTTCTGACCCCATTCAGAAAGGCTATCTGAGCAAGGTCTTCCTGAGAGAGACCTCCAGGAGCTTCTCACAGAATCTGCCCCACCCCAGTACCTTCTCAAGTCTCTAAGATACCCGCACATAAAGTTACATTCCAAATGTACGTAATGAGGATGAAATTGAAGTATCATCCTAAAGAGATGAGAGGAGAAAGGAAGAGTTCTGTGCAATAGGATGTATTTCCATACTTATCTGTAAGACCTGAGAGATATCAAGACTACTGGAGCCTGAAGTGCTCTCAGAACTCAGCTCTACGTGTTCTTTTTCCCACTGTAAAGCAAGCAAAATGCAGACATTCCACAGATGTCATATGTCCTTAGAGTGAAAAATTCTGGGATCTTTTCAAGAAAGACTTTGTGCCACTTTATGTCCTGTATCTTTACCATGTCAGAACACTGCAAAGTCAGATAGGATAGATTACATCACCAGGCAAGGCACAGTCCTTGGCAGCAGATCTCCACAGTAGAGGACTCACTCAATTATTCCCTCCTGGGATAAAGGGCAGGATGCTCACAAAGCCAATCTCATAGGAAATTCTGTAGGCAAATTGTGTGGACAGATGGAAAACAAATTGCCCTCCATCTCAACCTGAAGATGCTCTTACTCAGCAACAGCGTCATCCCATTTCATGAACCATCCTAGCTCCACTGACCTTCATTTTCATCAGTCCAGAACCTTGTTCAGTGCTTGAGCAATTTCTGAGTGAGTTCCTGGTTTAAGATAAAGGACAGGAAGGTGTAAGAGAGCTGTTGATTTCCACACATTGCAGAAACACAATAGCAGCACAATCATCAGACCAACAGGCTGCCTCAGGGAACTTCTTGCCACAGGATGTTGTGGATGCTGGACGATCACAAAGGCTTGCAAGGGACTAAACAAATTCATTGAAGAAATCTAATAAAGGCTTTTGAACACACAGATGCTCCTCTGGCTCAGAAAGTCCCTGAAAATAAGACAACGTGGGGAACTGATTATTTTGGGAATGTATCGCTCTGCTTGTTCTCTTCTTCAGGATCTACCAGAAGCAACTATCTTTTGGTAGTTGCTGGTTTTCTTTCAGACAATGCATAAAAATGATTTAGAAGTGAAAAGTATGATTATATCTGTTGAGTATGATTCTATCTATTAATCTTATGATTATATCCAGTTCCTAGAGGTGGACCTGGTTTGAAGCTCACAGTCTCAACTCTCTAAATTTTCCTATCCTGATGGGAGATTTTAGTATGGATTCAATCCTGTCCCTGAATACTGTGCTAACCTTCATTCAGAGGACTTATCAACAAACTCAAAAAAGCAATAAATTTTAAGAATAACACAACAGCTTTCTTTTGGAGACTTGCAACTTTTATGAATGAGTTGTGCTCAGCATCTCATCTACTTCTTGTTAGGGGCACTTCATCTAGTTTCACACTATGATAAAGTTAAGCCATAAAACATATTCCTCCACAAACAGGTTTTTACCTCTCATCAACAAGCAAAAATTCAGAAACTAAAAAAAAAAAAAAAAAAAAAAAGAAGCCTCGAGAAAACAAGCATTTGGGTTCAGACATGGGTTTATTTATGACAATTCCCAACTGAAAAAAAAAAATAAAAAAAAATGAAAATCAGTGGATCATGAACACCTTTAAAGGTTCCCCTTAAATTTCACAGATATTCTTATCTGACTAAATAGAGAGGGCTGTTGAAAGGATTCAGTTTGCTTCTGAACTTACCTTTCAAAATTCCTCATTATGGAATCAGCAAAGGTTGAAAGGTTAGAAAGGTAATGAGAACTTCGATTCCATTTGAGACACGTCTAGTTTACAGCAACATTTCCAAGAGCAGAAATATCTTTGTGCCTCTGATAAATGAAAGGTAACCTCCTCCTCCAGAAGTGAAGAGGACACTAAAGGGAGGCAAACATTGATTTACTGCAAAGGAAATGTCTGTGAAGACACAACTTTCTCTTTTATTTTCTTTTATTTGAGTTAAACCTTTCCTTTTGATTTCTCTAATCTAGCCTCTCATACAGTAGATGGAAAATATTTCACATTATTTAAGTCACAAACCACTAGCTCAGGTGGGTTTGATTATCAATTGCAGGAGGTGGCATATTTCCAACATGCTACCAAACTTATATGCTTGCTATTCATGAATTCTTCATCTTGTGGTATCTTATCATTTGATTTATGGACTGTTTGGGTTTATAGCTTTTAGACTTAGGTTCAGTTTTTTTTAGGTTTTGCCTTTTGTACCTTGGCTGCTATTTATAAAATGAGAGCTCTGAGTAGGATTTGGGCAGCATACCTGCACTCCAACAAGGCTGGGGGAAGGTTCCTGACAGGGCACTTTTCACTTGCAACTTGGAAATGGTATGCTTTTTTTCAGCAAACATCACCAGGAACAGGCAGTGAAAAACCAGATGCTACGTGAAGATTTTTCCCACTAAACCCACAGCTTTGGAACAAAGCAAACCTCAAAGAGACAAAACCACCACTGACAACAAACAGTCTAAAAAATGTTACCCTGAATCCTGTGGTTTCTTGGTAGAACCAGTTCTTAAAAAGCCTCACAAAGTGCATGTCAGACATTTAGATACACCAAATAATTAGTGATGGGATAACTTTAAAAGAACCTCTCTATGATTTAGACCACTCAAACCCTGGAAAGTCTGTGGGCCTGGAGTAAACTGGAGTAGACTTCACTCAATTCATTGCATCTTCTCAGATTTACTCCAGCTGAGGTCTAGCCCATTTGTTTACTTAGACATCTTGATGTTTTCCATGTCCCTCATCTCTGTCTCTCCTCTTTCATGCCAAACCAGAATGGTCTCTGCTCTCCTGACCCTGTCATTCCAGGCCTGTGACTCCCAGATGCTTCAGAGGGAAACCATTTCAGATTTCATCCAGCAAGCATAATTCCCTTTCCCCTCACCTCAGAAAGTAAAGCAGGATGTGATTTTGCTGGTAAATGCACAAAAAAAGCTTTTGCACAGATGTTTGGAGTTCCGAATGATCTGTCTCACAGAACTGCTATGACCCACTTATAAACTGAGTCTTTAGGCACAGGGACAACCATATAGTGAATGTTGATCCATTGTCATTCACAATGCCATCCAGTTTTGATGGTGTCAGTGCTAACACAGTAAATATACCGAACACTATTGATACTGCCCAAAGCACAAGTGCCTGCTGTCATGATTAGACATTTAAATGCACTAGTGAAGCCTCAATTCCACTGAAATCAAGTAATCTTCCCATTGATTTCAGCAGAGCCAGATTTTTATGCATAAAAATGGCAGTTCCCTTTATCCCAACACAGACAGTTTATTTGCTCTGGGAAATAAACCCATGTAGTGAAAATGCAGCAAACAGGTATTATTACACTGCAGATGAAAGACCCCCGTCTATAAACCCCAGAGTTTTTTATTCCTGAACATTGACATTAAGGATTCTCATCTCATTCTGGTGGCTTGGCTGCTCACCATCTGCTGCAGAGCTATGGGTAAGCACTCGAGAGCTCCTGCACTCCAGGGAAGCAGACACTTCCAAGGAAGACATTTTTATCCCATTACTCTTCCTTCAAATATGACTCAAACATTTTATGCAGACAATACACAGACCTTTAGGGCATAGAGGCCAGCAGAAATACTGCACAATGAGCCCACTTTGGAGCTAATTTTATTAGAAGAATGATAAAATTGTATTGTCTTACATGAATTATGGCAATGAGTTACTCAGTGGTGGAATCTACAGACTAGACATCTTGTACTGGGGTTTGTCACACAGCCAGCAAAAGCATTATCATCTATTTAACCAGACTCCATTTCCAACATCATTTTTAGGATCACATTTCGTCTGTGCTAATTAACTGCATTCACAGTTATATCACTATAAAATACTGCTTAATATATACTGCTTAATTTTGTTCTTCTTCATGCATTGCAAGCAACAAAACCTTATTATATGGACAAAGGAGCTTCTATACTTTTTCCTGATACTTTGACCATTAATTTCTTCCTTTGACTTTTACCTTTATCCTTAGCTTTCATAACATTAGTGAGCCATAACAGCACCTCACATTAAGATAATCTGCTCACTAGCCAAAGACAGTCCCCATCTTAGGAAGGTCACTGTCATCTGAGAGGAGGAAAAAGAGGCTTCATCTCAAAAAAATAAAAACAAAATTTTCAGAGCAAAAATTCAAAAGCTCATCAAAAATCCTTGCTTCCTTCTGCTTTTGAAATGAGAGAAGAACCTGATCTGCCTTTGGCACATATCTAACACAGAGACATCTCACCAGAGTCATGGATTGTTCCTCAGAGAGGATTTTCAGTGTCTTGTAAGAACAGATACTGAGTCCATACCCAGTATTGTTACACAGGCAGAGTAACTCCTTAAGTGAGCAGACATATTAATAAAACTGTGGAGTCAGTCAGAGCAAGATATCAGAATGTGGCCCAAAATTATCCCTAGGTCCATCCCTGTATTTCAGTACAGGTTTTCAGACAGGTTTGTCTTCAATTTGGATAGCAGTAATGAAGTTTATCCCGAGATGTTTTCAATACACACATGTGACAACTCACACCTGGGACCAACAGAAAAAAACTGGTCACCACAGAAGTTATTTGTTGGATATTAATTTCAATTTCTCTCTCTTAAGATGCCAGTTTTGAAATTCTGTTTTGCAGATATTATCTCACACTTCTCAGAAGGTGCTATGCAGTTTCCCTTCAGGACTATTTGAGTTTTGAAGCTTGCATTGCTCTGGTAAGTCCTGGGAGCCAGAGGAAGTGGAGACACACAGTGTGGACACTGCAAGGGGTAGATGTAGAACCCAGATACACAGCACATACCCTAAAGCATCACTGCTGAGCTGTGCCAAGCCTGCACAGAGACAGAATTCCTGGGGGATCTCTGCACTGAGATCTCACATCCCACAATACCTGTGTGATATCTGCTTTCCATTACCTGACCTATCCCAATTTCCCATTATCCTGATTAATACCCCAGACTGCACATACATGACAAATAACTCCATTACCTAAATAAAAAGGGAAAAGTAAGAAATTCCCCCAAAATTCTTCTCAAAGGTTATTGCATAGATGCAGGATGCAAAAGTTCATGTAAAGGACCTGTCATCATCCAAGTTAGCAGGGAACAAGGTATGTAAATGAAATATTAAGTTGGCCTTTTAATTTCTTCCTGAAAAATGATAAAAGAAAAAAAAATCAGGATAGAAATAGAAATGAGCTCTCTGAGAATGCTTGGGAGGTATGTAGTTTTAGATACTCGAGAGATACCTGCTTTCTGTTAACTTTATGATGATGGGCTGTCCGAACTTGCCTACGTAAGAACAATTACTCTAGTGCTCTTCCAGCATATATGGAGACAAGGATCCAAACCAGCTGCCCCCTGCTACATCATGCCATTTTTCTCCTCAATTCCTCTGAAGAAGCATAACCAGCGATGCATTTGATGGAAACAAGTTAGATTTGTTTTAACTAACTCACAGCTTCAGTGCTAAACCCCAATGGTTAATGTTATATATGTGCTTTTTTGGAAATTACTATTTCTCTACAGTTTGAACAAATCTTGTGTAATCTCATAACTCTCTGGATTGAGTAAATAAAACTTTTTGCTCTTTTTATTCTCCCCCTCCCCACCCCAGTCTGTTAAACATGCATAGATATTTTTTTAAAAACTATCTCTTATGGCTAACTATAAATATGAGGGTTTAGGGCTTCTTTAAAGAGAAAACCCGCTGCAGTTTGGCTTTCCTGTGTGCACCCACTGGCTGTACTGACCATGGCCAGTCTCACCTGGGGCTGTGGACCCAGCAGCTCCTTTTCATCTCAGGACTGGGCTTTCAGTTCTTGCCAGAGTCACGTCCCCTGTGCACCTCTGCAGCTCAGCTGGGTCTGTTTTGTTGCTGTGGGCTGGCCTGGTGAGCACTGGACTGACCTATGGATTGACTTCCCAGCTTGAGCTGGGACGTGCTGCATCCCCACAGCTCCCAGTGAAGTGGACTCCTGGCTGATGCCAGTCCCTCCCCACGCCTGTCCTGCTCACCTCCGCTGGGCACTGAGGGCTCAGCCCTGCCTGCAGTGTTGCCATGCTCAGCTCCTTCTCCTCCTGGCAGCAGTGGTGCCCTACTGCTCCCACTCCTCAACCTTTTCTAGCTTCCAGATAGAAAACACAGCTTGAGAGGATGTTTGTTTTTTTTTTTTTAATACACTTAAACATAACAACATACTGTGTGTTTTAACTCACAAAGCCTTTGCTTTGAGCCCATTGACACAGCTGTGACAGGACTGTTATACCCTCGAGCTGTCCAAAACTTGTTTTTCTTTTAAGAGCTTGTCTTGTTTTTCCTGGGTAGATTCAATCTATGCACCACAGTATCCATCCAAAAACTGTCCCATTGCAGCCTGTAACTGACAGCTTTTTTGTGGCATTTTTGGAAGTGAAAAAGTGAAGCTCCCAGTATTTGAGTTTCTGCCAATGACACCAAGACAGGTCTCCCTTCTGTTGCTGCCACACATCCCCTTTAGGAGATGAGGGGCTGCAAAGCTGATGCTGCAGTAAACTGGTCTTCAGTTCCAGCTTATACTGGGCCTGAATAATTTGAGCTTCTCTATTAGCATGAATTAAATTAGACTGAAGCCTTAGCACATGCCTGACGTTAGGAATGGTTTCAGTGATTGCCTTCAGGAGAGACAGTCCTTAATGCAGAGCTCTGTGCTCTCCTAAACTGGACCCCTACTGGTTAAAATGCATTTTTGAAAAGCCAGTCATGGTGGATGATGTTTAAAATGGAAGCTGTTTAAAAACACAATTAAAAGAATAATTGCTATAATGAAATCTTAACATGTCTAGAAGTTACCATAATTATCACAGCTGTCTTCCATGAGTTTAACTTTCTTCTTTTCTGTTAGCAAAAGGCAAGATATTAAAGATTTTCCAGCTTTACCACACAGTGCTGCATTTTTAGATTTGTGGACAGACTGAGTCATCTTCAGCCAGCATCTGAACCCACAGCCTCATGTTCTGGTGTCTCTTCACTACCACCACCTCAACTCTTCTACCAGATCAGGTTTTCCCAAGCAGTGCTGTGTGGCCCTGCCTGAGATGCAGGTTAGCAGCAGCAATGCACAAAGAGAAGCTGCCATGTCACATGAGGGCACTTCACAGAGTTACATAAGGCTCCCTCCTGGTTATTAGCTTTATGTCCGTTTTGGCATACACTCAAACCAAATGTGGAAAAGACTAGTTAGGGAGTGAAGAATGAATTGCCTTCATTAATATTCAACCACGGGTTTTAGCTTCATTATGACATCCTCCTGTGAATGGCTGAACAGAGCAAAAACCAGTCGCCGTGTCCAGTGTGCCATAAAAACTTGTGTGGCTCTTCTAAATAGGCTTGGGAGATGCTTTTGGTGACATGCAAGCTCCCTGCTCTGAGCCAAGGTGCCTCAAGGAGAGCTGGAAACAAACCTATCTTGTTCCTATTGAACAACACGCTCGCTGTCATTAGGAGAATGAAAAGGGAATTAATTTTGCTGAGCTGGGGCACAAAAGAGCAGTGCCAGTATGGCAGCATTTCAAACTGGAAAACTGGATGGACGTTTTTACATGAAACAAGCCTGTTTATATATTACAAATTTGGATTTTTTTTCATTCGCTTTCAAACAAAGCAATTTGACACAAACAAGCACAACCCTAACTATTACATTTTAAATATTAGTATTATTTGAGGGTTAAAATTTAGATAACATTAATTCCAGTCTCTAAACAGTCTATGGCACAGGTTTAACTATCAGTGAATACACATCTTAAAGTAGATGTAAAATAACTAAGTAGAACTGCATTCATTTTCAACAATTCAGAGTCTGGTTTTATTACTTCTGTCATAGATCAAAGCCATTACAATGGCATAAGGGAAACATGAGACAATGTGTTTATTAAAAGTCTTTTATACATCCTACCTATTTCTGTGTAATCACAAAACTACGTACTCATTTTTACCAAAATGCATGATCCACATTTTTCTTATAAGCTCTTACAGGAAGATGGCACTTAGTTTTTCCAAGAGGCAAACATGGCTTTACAGAACAGAACATTGTTAACAATTAAAAACAGTGATTAAAGGGAAGAATTTTAGAATATTTTAAAACATGGGCTCTCTGTGGTATGCATTTTTATACTGTTTTAAGGTCTCAAGTAATAGAAAAATCATACAAAGGTAATACAATCAATCTGAAATCAACTGCAAACAGTTCTATTTTAACTCAGCAATTCACACCAAATTCTTTCACCGCGCTAAGGCTGAATTCAGGAAAATAAATATCCAAGGAGAAATATGGATTTAATTGTTATTGCTGTTACGTTGCTAAAATAAAACAGCTGTGATCACACACTCAGATAAAGCCATTGTTTAACAAATATTTTTATTAAACATCTCTGTAGTGGAGATGAGTCCAGCTCCCCAAGAGCAGAGCAGGCTGCTTCCCAGACCACCCATTGCTCCGAGGTAAAACAACCCATCCAGCTGCTGGGGGGTGGGGGACCTGGATCAGACCCACTGCACACCATGGACACACTAAATATGGACACATTAAACTGTAACAACTTGATTTTCACATGCAAGTAAACAGATCACGATCTTTTTTTTCAAATCATTCATTTGGCCACTAGTTAATGACAGCAATGGGGTTTCTGAGAGGGCACCTTCCCAAAACTAACAACAGCCCGTGCAGCCCACAGCAGAGAAGCCTTGGAACACCAAGGGCAGCTGGTTAGAGGAGACAAAGGGGAAAAGCAGGACATGGGGAGGTCAGAGGTACAACAGGAGCAGTCAGGAAAATAAATTGGCCACGGTCATACAGCAAATAAACTGTGTGTCTGAGCTGTGAATAAACTCCAGAAGTCCTGATTCCTTGTCTCCCTGCTCTGTTGCTCCAGTCCTAATCAGATCTCTCTCAAAATGACTTTCCAATGTGTAGAGACACTCCAGGAGACTGAAACATTTCTCTTGTCTACAGATCAAATGTAGCAAAAGGTTTCCTCCACACAGTCACTCCACCATTTCTGATATGGTCTCAAAGATTCTGTTAATAAATATTGCATTTTTCCTCCAGGTCAGCAGTCAGAATTTCTGAGCCTGCAGAATTTGTCATTAGTCAGCTTAAGAACTGCTGTGAAGGTATTTTCAAGAATTTTTCAAATTTAAAAATCCGAGCCATCTCTTACGGGGTGTTTCCTTCAAGTTCTGGCATCAAGCAGTCTGTGTTTGCTAGGGTTGTTAATGGTTTGTTGGGGTTATCAGAGGAGTTGTAAAAGCAGAAGGCCTTTTCATGTACAACATTTATAAATATCCAATATTGGTTGAGACTTATATCACTTTTCTGTTTCAGTAAAATAATAAACATCTCATATTCAGACCAGTCAGAAAATAGACAAAGTAGGAAGGTTCACACTCCTGAATTTTTCTGAGTACAAAAAAGCTACATAATCCACAGGAGGACATAAGGAGACGTAAATTTGTGCAATTGCTTCTAATCTTTAATTGCAAACACGCACTGTTTTCCACAGGATGTGCAGTGTGATTTTTCCAAGCAGATTTTTAGCAAACCAATTAAGCAGCTGGTCTTATCTAAGACTTTAAAGTGCCAAGCAAAAAAGAAACAGATTTCGGATGAGCTAGGGATTACTGAAATCGAGCCATTGCAAAGTGTATTGATCAGTTTTCCTAATAACACATCAGTCACTGAACACAAGGGCTCAGTTTTAATTTCAGGGTTTATCAGCCACTTGGAACCTTGAGCCCCTGGATCAGGTCTTCAATGGTGCAAATCAGAGCAGTTTTCCTGTAATGCACAATTATACAAGTTTGGAACTGATTGAAACAGTTCACAGAATCACAGAATATTCTGAGCTGGAAGGAACCCACAGAATCACAGAATGGTTTGGGTTGAAAAGGACCTTAAAGATCATCTCATCCCACCCCTGCCACGGGCAGGGACACCTCCCACCAGCCCAGGGTGCCCCAAGCCCCGTCCAACCCGGCCTTGGACACTCCCAGGGATCCAGGGGCAGCCG
>JAWWEW010000020.1:2835430-2846487 GCA_035583185.1 Anabacerthia variegaticeps | reverse complement strand
CCCGTCCAACCCGGCCTTGGACACTCCCAGGGATCCAGGGGCAGCCGCAGCTTCTCTGGGCACCCTGTGCCAGGGCCAGCCCACCCTCCCGGGGAAGGATTCCTTCCTAATATCTAACCTAACCCTTCTCTCTCAGTGTGAATCCATCCCCCCTTGTCCTGCCTTTGTGAAAAACATCCCTCCCCATCTTCCTCTGTTGGACCACCCAGTCCCTGCCCAGACACCCCAACAATCCCACCCTGCCCAAACCCTCCTGGAGCTCTGGCAGCCTCGGGGCCGTGCCCACTGCCCTGGGGAGCCTGGTCAGTGCCCACCCCGCTCTGGGGGAAGCTCCTTATCCCCATGAGCCATCCCATCCCTGCCCAGCATCCCCCGCCGCGCTCCCTTGGCCGGCGCTGCCCTCTCGTGGGCGCTGCCCCAGCCCAGTTTGCGAGGCTTGGCAGCCCAAGGAGCGGCTGTGCAGCACGTCCAGACAGCGGGGATTTGCCTCCCGCAGCAAAATAATGAAAAGGAAATGCCTCTCAGTACTTTATCGGTGCCTACACAGCGTTTGGAAATGTTTCCAGCGGTCTCAAGGCGAGTCGCTCCGAAATGCAACAGAAGGCAAACCTGTTTAAGCAACTCAGGTATGCAAACAGCAAACCCATGTCCTGAATAAATTAATTACTGGTTCAGGAGTTCGGACAATAGACACAAGGACAAGAGCACTGTTGGTCTGTATGGACTGGCTGCTGTTTGACCAAGCTCTCAGCGCCGAGCTAATTCATTTCCAGCCTGGTTGTGTAAGCTACACTTACTTTCCTAACTCTCTCCTGTTCTCTAGAACAGGGCAGTAGATTGAAACCCATCTCCTTGGGGCACTGCTTTCCTCAAAACATTTCATTTTAAAATGATGCATTTGGAGCTCCTATATGGAACAAATGCATATGCACTTAAACCTTTTTTTTCTTTCCTATAGGATTATGATCGCTTAAATTACAACAGAGAAGCCACCCAAGGACGCCAGATGGCTGCATTCTATTTTCATTATTCAGCAATGACAAAGGTCTGTCTAAGTGTGAATGCTTCACCTCTGAATTCCTTTTTCATCAGCATGTGACAGTGAAAACATTCACTCTAGCAGTAACATTCATCAGGCAAATCACAGTCCACTGATTGAGACCACTAACACATTTAATGGAGTTTCAAGTACTTGCCAGGTGATAGTGGTATGTGGAACCACATCATGGTTCTGTGGAATTTACTGAGAATCCTGAATTTACTCTAACAGATAGGATCTGGGAAGTAGTTTTTAAATAGAGTAGGCAGATTGAGAGCACAGTGCCTAAAAGAGACACAAAGGTTTGCAAGATCCAGTGTACAATCTATAAAAATGTGAGTAATGTGGAATCAAACTCACCTCAAGTAAAGGTTTCAGGAGTTTATGAAATTTATGTAACAGAGGTCCTCTTCTAATATCCAGAACCAAAGAAATATGTTACACATGAGAATATTTTCATGTGGCCTGTTCAGAGAGAAGGCTGCTGAGCAGGGGTGATCTGCCATCAAGGTTTCCCTTAAGCCCACAAAAAATTACATAATATAGAGAAGAGATAACAGAGCATTTTAAAACAAGGCATGGCTGAGCTGGGAGATACAGATCATATCAGATATGCATACAATACATATTTCTTCACTGTAATTTCAGTGACTGTGCTCAGTTAGACTCCCAGAAATGGTAAACCGAGAGTACTGCCAATAATTAGTGCCCTAATTAGAAAGAGGTTTACTAAGTACCTGCCACACTGTTGATTTTAGGAAAACTAGGCTAAATTCTCTTTAAATGTGGAAAACTACATGAGAATCAACCAACGATTGTGAAATCTGTATGTCAGGTAGAAAGGGCTGCCTGACACTAGGACTTAGAAAAGCAAGGCTTTTCTCAGGATATGGAGCTCATGTATGTAAGGCTTGAAAGATGATAAGGAATTCACAGAAGGAAGATACTGCCAGCTACCAAATAGGGGTCAGGTACCCTCAAGGCATTAATAGTTCCCAACTAGTACTACTGTTTAACATATCACTGAAAGTTGTGGATATGCCCACTAATCCACTAGGACAGCTTTCTGCATTATCCCAAGTATTACCAGCCACAATCTGAAGAGCAACTGTAAGACTATAAAGAAACAAGGAAAATCTGCTTTCATTAATTACTGTGTCCCTTTCCCAAGACAGCACTAAAATAGTTGAATTAATAAAATGTTCCAAATCTGGTAAGAACATTCTGTAATATGTAATATGCAAACTGGCTTTAGCTCATTTTGTTAGTAAGATTAATTTTTTGAAATTTAAGACTTTCCTGTTAATCCCAGATAATAGTGCAGTTTGGTAAACTAATCAGATTACAGTGAATGTCAGTGCGATTTGATTTTCAATGATGTGAAGCACATTACTGGAACTATCACCCCCTCGTTTTATGAAAGGATGATCTGCAAGAATGTCACACAGGGTTCACTGTATCTCAAAAGCTGCAGAGCTCTGCTTCAAGTCCTTCTGAAATATATGGCTTTGTTTACTCTGTCTTATCTCTGACTGACATTGGACAAGAAGTGTAAAAGGACATTGTCACAACAATGCATGTTCAAATCCTGTGTAAGGAACTGCTATACAAACTTACCTTCTACATACATACCACTAAATTGCCACCTCCTACAGCCAAATAGCTGTTGTGTATTTTCAATTAATAAACCACTACCCTACCTAGTCCTCCCCATGCATTTGATTCATGGGCTTCCTTTTTGCATCTCCCTCGTTCCCCACCTCTTTACTCCCATTGGTTCCAGCAGGGGTCAAGCCTATTTTATTTCTGGTTAATCTGATTAGGTAAGAAGCTGGGATTGTGATGTCAGTGCATTAATAAAAGGAAGTAATGCTTCCTGCAGGAAAGATGGCAATTTTGACCTTTTAGAAGCAGGTCATGATCTGACTGCAAGATGAAAGCAGAGCAAGCCAAACTGCAGTAGGAACACCAACTCACTGCGTGAGAGCAGAGTTCGAAGGCAGATCATGGCTCACGGACTGCAGGTAAGAAAGAATAATGCCTTCATGTTTGGTGTTTTGCTTGAAGGGAGCTTTGGGTGGGGGAAAAAGGTCAGCTTCTGCAAAAATAGCAGAGCATCAGAAATAGTCACTAGTGAAAGGCCTCGGTTCTTACATTTACTCAGGAGGAAAACTGGATTTCAGAACAGAAGCATCTTAATAAATTCACTTTTTTACTAACTTGTGCCATTATTTCTCTGACTTCAATATACCTATATTCATATTCTTTCATTCTGTGCTGATAAATCTCTTTACTGTACAACATGGTGGTAGCTCATTTTGTTGGGTTTTTCCTCCTCCAGTTCAGAAACCTACAGTAACCGAACAACAGATGAGACTGAAACTAAATTAAACAACTAACTCCTCAAGTTATAAACTCATTATTTAAAAATTTAATGATTTTGTACAATAGTTTAGTAGACTGCTTTATGATTATGGGCTGCTGCTGTATAGTTTAGCATGTGCCACAATATAAATGGCTTTATGAGCCTGTAGGGTGTATGCAGCCAGTTGCTATGGTGATATGGTGCTCAAACTGATGCAATCCTTCAAGTTCTGCTCTTGAACCTTTCATCAGATCTTAAAAAATGCTTCACACACAGCAACAAACAAAGCATTAATGTAACAGGTATTGTTTGCACAAAATACCCTCAAAGAGCACAGTTGTTGACCAAATAAAAGGTACAAAGCTGCACTGCTGGAGTAGCTCTAAGCAGTAAGGACTGTGCACACCTGCAGGATCTGCCTTATTCCATAGGTACATTAGCATGGACAAAGCTCAGTTGAGCTGAAGCAGTAGTGATGCCTCTCATCATCAGGAACCTGAACTTATTGTCAAGAAGGCTGACCTTTAACTTGCTGTGCAGATGAAAGCCCAGTTTATAAATGCAAAAGTAAATGGTAAAGCTGAAGTCCATTAAACACTGCAATCAGTACTGTGACTGGGCAAAAGAAACTGCTCAAATCACAGGGAGCTGCAGTTATGCAGAATGCAAGAGAGATGGGGATCTTGGAAAGCAAATAGAACAAACCAAAACCCAACAATAAAACAAACAGCAGGTTTTTAACTGTTCATCATGGCAGTGAATATTCTTAAAGGTGCTTTTGTGGTACTCCAAATGAAAATCATGCTTATGTGTTCCAGGAGTCCCAAACAAACACTGTCTTTGACCAATGCTTCTCATGAAGTCCTACTGTCACTGACTTCTGTTGACAGAACCCCACATCCTGCCTGTGTATTCACCACTAGCAACATCACACAGGCAAATATTGCCCTTTTTCAAGCTGTACAGTTGGGCTAATACAACACTCAAATAAATGAGCAGCTCCGCACTGCACTAAAGCTGCCTGGATAACACTGTCTAGCCTGACCCACAGTGATACCCAGTGTCTCCCCCAAGATCAATAAGGCACAAATAAACCTAATTTAAAAACAGTGCTTCACCTAAGCTTTCACTCTGCTGACTTCAGCCACGAAGAAAATAGTAGCTAACCCAGCCAAAACAGTGGTGCTGCCACTCATCCAGGGCTCAGCTGGAAGGTTATTCTGCACCTGTATCTGGGACCATCAGGGCCTATCAACTCTGAGTACTTGCAGAACATGGTTAGTCCAGCCAGGATGAGAGTCTTTATTCACTGCCTTGTAATACAATAATCTGTCCTCTGAAATCTTTAACACCTGTCTCTAGTTTTATCTTTAAATGCAGTAGGAATTTACGTGGTCAATGTAAAATAAATGGCAGTAATTGGTTATCTCATTTTTGGCTGCTGTGAGTCTTTCAAGTAATAACCTCCTACTGTTCCCTACAGTCCATTTTTCTTTTCTTCCTAAGCACTCATCTGTGCTATGCCAAAAAAAAAGGAGAATTAAAAACAATTCATCTCTCTAAAGAGTTTGCAGGTGCTAACTTGTTGTTAGCGATGCTTTATGTTATTTCTCTCCAGCCCACAGCATTGTGCTATTAGCAAAGCATTGTACTGAGTTCTGTGGAATGGGACTGGTGTGTACATAACCTATTTTGCACTAGTGAAGCTTTTAGCCAGCTTGGAATTTTTCTTTCATTTAGTTCTGTATTTTTAACGATAGCAGGGCAATATTAGATGTGGCAAAATCTCACTATTTTGATTTTTTTTCTGAACTTATTTCTAATACTCAGATATTAGCCCTCTTATTCACAATTCTTTCTACCTCATTATATTTTTTTTTCTTGCCTGCATTTGAACCACCACTTTATAAGTGAACAAAGCATCCATTAAGGTCTTGAATCCAAGGACAGATCTGCTTGGGGCCAGAAGAGAAGCCCAAAATAAAGAATGTATACCTTCTAGGAAGACACCACTGGGCGCAACAGCCTGGAATGAGCATGTTGAATAAAGATCTGCAATTCTAAATCCTGGTGGCAAAAGGGTTAAAGCCCTGATGGGCGGGAAGCAGCCATGGCCTGTCCCCAGGGCTCACAGGGCAAGCAGCACAAGGAGCTGAGCTGGAGCTCAGTCCCTCTGCTCCCACCCGTGGGCACTCCACTGCCACCTCAAACCTTCTCCTTTGGGGTGAGTCATCTCCCCTGGCCTCTGAGACAGAGGATGGGTGGTGTGTCAAAAGTTCAGCTGTGAATTCACTCTGAGGAGCCAGAGCTTTCTCGTTTACACAATGGAAAATGATAGTTGAGGTTGTGCAGCACCCCAAAGTCACCTGCTGACCTGTAGTCCCAAACAACTTGCCTTAAACTTTTATTTTTGCTTGTCTACCACAGAATCAAGCTACTGTGCTCTGCAGAAGGGGAAATGGAATACAAGGGGGGGGGCTTTTATTGTTTTGGATGGGGTTTTTTAATAAATCGATAATGGTTCAGAATTTCTCTTATAATGACTGGGGCAAAGTAGTTGTCTATCTAGTCACAACTCAGACAAGCTCCTAAGCTATTAGATTGTGAACTGTTCTCTGAGAAAGATCAGAAACTCTGAGAAATATTTTTATTTTGACACATTATTGGGTGGGGGAAATTCTTTCTTTGCATTATAAGACTGGAAAGCTTTTTCCTGTATGGCTCTGTTGCTACTCTTAGAGCCATTTACTTTTCACTTGCAGATAAGAGATGAAGAAAGTGGCTACAACAAAAATCTATTTTGCATTCCTAAGCATTATGAAGAAGATTTAGAAAGAGTCTTCATTCCTCACGGACTCATCCTGGACAGGTATGAGGGGAAACAGCAAAGAGGGGTGTCAGTGATGCCAATTTCCCTTCAAATGAAAAGACTGAGATCCTGCCCTGTGCAGCCCATGAGAAACATGGAAACTGCAGGTCTAACACTTCTGTTCTAGAGTTTAATACAAGAGGGGTTTGTGGAAAAGATTCCTCTACAACACCAATTCAGTTTTCATGATACCTCAAATATCTCCAAACCTCTTTATCCTGCAGTGTTTAGATTTATGGATGAAAGCAGCAGTATGTCAAGCGGATTAGGCATCATCTTGTGCACTGCAAGTACATAACTTTCCTATTTCTTCCTGTGGTCACCATTTGCTAGTTATAAAAACATAGCGGCAAGATCAGACTTTTATCTTGGACATTGTTTAATATATGCACAAACAAGTATGATATACAAAACACTACAGATAGCATTTTCTTTGTTTTTTAATTCCAGGACAGAACGCTTGGCTAGAGATATCATGCAAGACATGGGAAGTCACCACATTGTTGCACTCTGTGTCCTTAAAGGAGGCTATAAATTCTTTGCTGATTTGCTGGACCATATAAAAGCACTAAATCAAAACGGTGATAAATCTGTGCCTGTTACTGTGGATTTTGTTAGAATAAAAAGCTACTGTGTAAGCAATTTTTTTTTCTTTGGAAAATTGACTCTCCATATAGGTTGACATTCGAAATACTCATAGTTTACATGAAAACTCCACAAAAACTGAGTTTATGCATATACCCTCTTCAAAGCAATTCAAATGATTACACACTGAAAAGGAATTGATTTGCTAATCTGCCCCAATGACCAGATGGATATTACACATCCACTTGAACAAACATACAGCTGATTGAATCAACGTGACAAAGCCAAGGCAGGTCTCCAACATCTTCTTGCACAAGGCAAAAGCAGCACACCATTCACACATACATACAGGACAACACTTTTTAGCATGTTTTATGTGACTTCCCTCTCTTCTTTCTCTTTCTAGAATGATTCACCTACAGGAAAAATCAGTATTGTTGGCGAGGAACTGTCTGTACTAAATGGGAAGGTACGAACTATCATCCTCAGCTTTTAAAGGGAAAGAACTGTTCTTGTGTATCTTCCAGGAAGTTCATCTTTAGATTTGATACTGCATACTTACAGCCACTTGACACCTGATTTAAAATGCTGGGCTTTGAAAGAATGAGCAATTCCCACTGATCTCAGTGGATCCACATTTTATCCCACAGCCCCAGAAATGAACACTACTAACCTGACTCATCAGTATGGCTCTAGGATACTAGTGCTATACATAGAATAATAGATACAACTTGACTCACCATATTTTAAGCTTCCATAAATACTTACAGAAAGACTCTTCAGAAAGCACTAAAGCAATGTCAGTACTGAAGTGACAAGTTCCTTTGGCAATCAATTGCAATTTCCTCTTAACTGAAGTTTGTAGTGTGCTTTTCCTGGCTGTATAATTTACTGAATGTTGTCATGTAAATATTTTTTTTGTCTCTTTTCTCTCCCTGCATGATCTCTTCCAGAATGTGTTAGTGGTGGAGGTAAGTAAAGACTGAAGGGGGTGGGGAATGACATGGATGTTTTTCTCCCCTTTTTGCAATTTAATACTTATTGCATGTAAAACAATGTCACAGGGCTGCCAGGTTTTTAGGCTTGACATTAATCCACTGCCAGTCTGGTTTTCCTTTCAGACTCAAAGCATAATTTATTTTTTAAATCTCTTTCAGGACATTATCGAGACTGGTAGAACAATGAAAGCACTTCTTTCAAAAATAAAAGACAAGAAACCACAGATGGTAAAAGTTGTAAGGTATACTAGTAAGCCCACTGACTGAGGTATTGTTAACAAGGAGAAATAGCAAAATCATTTGGGTGAACAGTCAATGTGTGCTGGTGGGTTTGAAGTCTGGGGGAAGAAGTAAATGCAGGATGCAATCCTTACCCAGCTGCTGAAAAACTCAGTGTTTATCAAACTGGGAAACTTATCCGTGCACTACCACCTTCACTGTTAAAATTAACAAAAAAGCTTTTCTGGCTCTTTGTCTGTAGTCCATAAAATCTGATGGATAGTCACAGAAGTGTCCACAGTCTAAGAGTTTATCACCACTCACAAAATGACTTTAGGTAGCATTCTGCATCAGTTTTTAGTAGACCTCTGAAAAGAATTTTTGAGGAATATTCCTGTGTCTGTCAAGTAATCACAATGCTTTGAAAGAACACTTCTTGTTTTCTGAGCTGGTTATTCTCCTTTTAGTGACTGTTCTGGAGGTTCTCAGTTTCTTCTGAAGGGCACAGGAAAACCAAGAATGGATATGACTTTGTGGAAGAAATTAAAGTGACATTGCACAGCTTGTCTACTTCTCCTTCCTTCCCCACTAAAATCTTTACCTTCTACACTTCAGTGTGCTTCCCTCTCTGTGCTATTCTGTTTGCTGAGGCACTGATGCATGGAAGGATAATTATATGGGATATGGAACTGAATGTAAAACAACAGAGGCATTTGGATGAACCCAGATCAGAACCTTTGTTTCTCTCTCTGTTATAAGGCTGAACACTACTTTTTCCTGTTACAGTAATCTCACTGTTTTAATTTAACTGCACGATTGTAGAATGCTATGGGGAGGGGTGGGAGAAGTGAGGTCTACAGTGTACAGCAAGATGTATTTTAAAAAAACACTTTCTCTGCTCTGCTTTGCAGCCTGCTCGTTAAAAGGACATGTCAAAGCCCAGGTTACAGGCCAGACTGTGAGTATTGTGTTTTTCTGGTTACTCAAAATAGAGTCTTATAATTTCACTTTACACACTCTGTCTGACAACTGGTGTATAAATTTCAGGAAGGCCAAGAGAAACAGGTAGAAAATGTATAAAAAACAGTGGACTGATGACCAGTTACCCCACCCTGAGACATCACAACCACTTTCTTTGTATTCTCCTGGCTGGCCTGAGCAGAGGTTTAGCTATTTGATAGGTAAATTAATGTTTAAAATAAATATATAAAATAATTAAATATAAATGTAGCTATTTCGATATCAGAAACAGAATCCAACCTTAGCTGCGTATTTTTTTACTTTAATCCTAGAGGGCAATTCTTTTGACTCTGTATTAAACTTGCCTTGTTTTCAAACTGAAAACTCCTACTGAGCTGCAGTGCATCTACATTCACACAAGTAAAATCTCACTCTTTGTCTCCTCTTTCAGGACGGCCTCATAAATAGGTTTTAAACAATTATTTTGTTCATAAAATGCATTCTCTTAGCACTTTAATTGTATTACTAACTGATGGGAATGGATATTCTAACCTCGGTCATCAGTTGATGGCTCTGATTCTTAAGGAAGTGCTCTCAGTACCCTAAAAGCAAGACAATACATTTGTCAGCAATTACTCTTAGCTCAAGCATGTGTTGAATACAAACCGTGTGCTTAAAAGCTATTTACACCACCCAAGTACAAAATGAATTGTATTTTCTTACAGATATAGGCTTTGAAATTCCAGATAAATTTGTGGTGGGATATGCCCTTGACTACAATGAATACTTCAGAGACCTAAATGTAAGTGCATGCGTGTGCCTCCACTGGTAGGTATGAAAGCCACCACAGGGAACCAGCAAGAATACTCACTTCTTCTCAGAACTTCTCAAAAATTAAAAAACCTTCAAATCTGACTAGAAACTTCCATTAGAAGGGCAACAATAATGGTTCTGGTGTGTTTTCCTCACAATCCTAGTAACGTGACTGAAAATCACTCTTGAATTTCCTTTGAAGGTAAAGATTGACTAAAGCTGTATTTTTTTTCTTTAGCACATCTGTATTCTGAAAGAGAGTGCCAAGGAGAAATATAGATCTTCTGGAACGACAGTTCAGTGACATGTACAGCTGTGTGGATGAGCAATAAGTGATCTACTAATTGTGCTTTTTTCACTGAAGAACTAAAACATTTTCTAAAGAGACTATTTTATATATATTTTTTCCTATAACGATTATGTAAAACAGCTAAAGGTGAATGAGTTCTCTTCAAGTTTCAGTGAAACCTGAACAGAACACTGCCCATAAAACAGATGTGATACTCTGCTGGAACGGGGATGCAACCAGGGCATGTACAAGTGCATATAAAGAGGTTTGGTGTTTAATTTAGTACACTAAATGACACAGTATGTGTATTGTATATAAACTGCCCTTATTTTTACATGTATGTGTAAATATATATACTTGTACTTTATATAACAAATAGGTTGAGTAAGAATTTAAGGACTTGAACTCAGAGTCAGGTTTACAAAATGCTTACCACATGGAAAACACAATAGTTCTTGAATTTAATGAATTTTTAAAAAGTAAATATTAAGAGAACTACACTGAGATTAGTTCCTCTGTGTTCACTGTCACTGTGAGCGCTGTGTCCTCTTTTCCTTGGGGGGATCATGTGCTGACTGTACCACGTTGCGGTGTCCCTTGAACTGTCCCTTGACACCTATTCCTTGATAAACCATTATCCCAGGAAATCGCTCCTGCTACTTGGGTGTCCCCGAGGAGAACCGCAAGATAAATTTTACCGTCCAGCACCTGCACCTCGCCGATTCCCACCGCTATTCATTAATTAACACACGCTTTGGACACCTTGGCTTTCTCCCTGCTGACATTTAGGGCGGGAGGTTGTGCCCATCGCCCCGGCTCCCCCGAGCTCTGCGGTGCGGGGGATGCGGGGGGGATGCGGGTGTTGTGGGAGTGATGCAGGTGATGCGGGCGGTGATGGGGGGCTGCGGGGGATGTGGTGA
>JAWWEW010000020.1:2765796-2823135 GCA_035583185.1 Anabacerthia variegaticeps | reverse complement strand
TGGCACAGGGTGCCCAGAGAAGCTGTGGCTGCCCCTGGATCCCTGGGAGTGTCCAAGGCCAGGTTGGACGGGACTTGGGGACTTGGTGGGAGGTGTCCCTGCCCATGGCAGGAGGTGGGATGAGATGATCTTTAAAGTCTCTTCCCTCCCAAGCCATTCCATGATTCTATGACAGGAAGTGGAAAATGGAAGGTGAAGCAAAAAACCCACAAGAGATATTTTGGTTTTGGTACCATCTTGGAAAAAAAAAGTCCCAAGACAGAGGTCCCTTCCAGCCTTACCCAGTGTGTGATTCTGTGGTGACACCTCCAGTAGGTACCTTCCTACCCATGAATAGCCAGTACAGAAATAAAAGTAAACGTCGTGCCTATGATTAGTGCAGGGCAATGCCACTAAAAATGTCCATAAAAAGCCATCTGAAACTGCCTGAAATGATGGCTTTTGAAAATAACTTGCACTTCAATCACCCAGCTGCAGACAATTTTAGGAAAAACATTGCTGAGCTGATACGTGAGTTGATGGTGTTTCCATTGGCTGTGGTTTGCAAACCTCCTATTAATTTCTCAACTGAAGCTGCAGAGCCATTCATCTTTGGAAAAGCTATTCCAAAGATTTATGAAAGCATAATATGAAAATAAGACTAATGTAATATCTGAAAAGGGTATTAATGTTCATGGTACTCACAGCATCAATCAGAGGTCAAATGGTCATTCACATCAGAAAGGGGGAGATTCCCTTAAGCCCACTAGAATGCAATTTATGTTACCTGTATTAAGAAATGAGCCAAAGTACAAAATCCTGTGGCCTGAACTCTAAGAATATTATCAAAAATAAAACCTCACAGAAAGACTGGAACAGAGAAAGGCAAATATACTCAAGAGAATACCTACTGTCTTCCTACAGGTTTGATCATTTGGAGTCAAATGCTTTTCTTGTACACAACCAAGTTTGTTAAGAACTAAGAAAGGCTTTTTGTTTTGACCCAGTGGAGCAGCAAGAGTTTTCACTTTTTACTTGGAAAGCTTTGCATTCCTTGGAAGCAACTGAAATAGAGAACACAGCTGACAGGAGTACCGTGGTTGTAGAAATGGGATTAATCACTCCAAATCCCAATTAATCACAAGAAATTCCTGAAACAGAGTTTATTCCAGGTCTGCTGCACATTAAATAGTTGTAATTATGCTGGGTTTGTGCTTTGTAGAATGAGAAGGAAAACACTTTGAGTATGTATTTTACAGGGATGAAAAACTGCCTTCCAATTTTATGTCTGTTTTCCTTTGAAGATTCTGAGGGGGTTTTATGCTTTGTGAGTGCACCAAGGGCAAACTGTTTCCAGCATTACAGAAATGAAGCCACCTCCAAGGTGAAATGCAGCCATTAGGACAGTGACCAGCAAGGCTGCAGAAAGGGCGTTGACAGGGATATTGAGAGTATCATTGAAACATTGTAGGTGTGAAATGGCACTTGGTAGTAGACACCTCAACTGAAACGAGAGCCAAGCCATCACAGAAGGCAGGACACTTCCTGAGCAAGCTTCAGTTTTCACATTTGCTGTGAGAAAAATGCCTTTCTAAAGAATCTCTTAGGTGTGGGACATCCAGGGTAAGAAGGGTCCAAGCGTGGTTCAATTGTACCTGTGCACAAGAGGCAACACCTTCCCCTGGCAAACGCTGTGCTCTTTAATGCCTGCAGACACCATTCCTGCCCACGCCCACAGCACTAATTCCCTCTCTTCACCACAGCTTCACAACCAGCTCTTCATGGCCCTGGTGTTTCAACTGAGCTCTTAGTTTGCTTCTTGGAAAAATAAGGAGCTTAGTTAATAAACTGCGGTTATTTCTCTTGCCAGAGACTTCCTCTGAGATCTCATCTTAACGTTCTGGAAGCTTCCAAATGACTTTGTTCATTAGATATAAACCCCACACACATCCAGAGCTGGCCTAACTTCAGGAGGTCTTTTTCTTCTAAAACCAGGACCGGTTTTTTGGCCAAATTGAACTTAGTTAATTATTCTTTTCACTGTCACATAGAGATGCATTCAAATCTGGAGTCAAGGAGTGATCCTGGGAGCAGTGGGAGGCAACTGGGAGCACCAAGGGGAGTCAAAGAGTCATCCTGGGAGCTATGGGAGGGAACTGGGAGCACCAAGGGGAGTCAAGGAGTGATCCTGGGAGCACCAGGGGGAGTCATGGAGTGATCCTGGGAGCACCAGGGGGAGTCATGGAGTGATCCTGAGAGCTATGGGAGGGAACTGGGAGCACCAAGGGGAGTCAAGGAGTGATCCTGGGAGCAGTGGGAGGCAACTGGGAGCAGTGGGAGGGAATCAAGGAGTGATACTGGGAGCAGTGAGAGGGAACTGGGAGCACCAAGGGGAGTCAAGGAGTGATCCTGGGAGCAGGAGGAGGGAATCGAGGAGTGATCCTGGGAGCAGTGGGAGGGAACTGGGAGCCCCGGGCAGAGTCCCCAGGTGTGGCCAGTGAGGATGAGGAAGGGGTGGCCCCTCGTGGGTCCGTGGGCCCAGGTGGGTATCTGCAGGAACGATGGTGGGAGCACCTGGGGATGGAGCTTTGCTCGAGGGTGGGGCTGAGGGTGGTGCCTAATATCAGATCCTAAAAGAAAACACCCAGGACTCTATTTGTGAGTTTTAGAAGGCAGGATTGCTTTTTATTACGACCTCACACGCACGAGAATCTAATTTCTTCAACAGCGTGCCTAGGTGAGTTACAGAAGCCTCTTGATCTTGTTTAGTTACCTAATTAACAATTTAAAGCACTTCCTGGTGCTGTTACATCCACTTCCAAAACCATCCCTCCCTCGGTACAACCCTCACCGTGCTCCTGACACCACTCCCGAATTTGAGTCGGTCCCAAAAAGACCCTCTCTTGGTCTTCCTCGTCCCCTTTGAGACACTATCCCAACACCTGGAGTGCTGGAGGCTCCTGAGCAGCTTGGGCTGCTTCTATCAGGCGTTACGGCTCTTTCTCAGTACACTTTCACAGCTAGAAAAACCCTTTATTTCGTTCTGTTGGAGCTCTTAACAAAGAATGACAAAGAGTATTTTAGGAATTTTGTACAAAGGTATTAACAAGAGATACTAGAAACTTCTATAACACTGGGTTTAGGGCTACAGGAGAAGGGAGCAGCACCTGAGCAGGTGGGGCAGTGTGGGCATGCAGGGAAGGGCTTTCTCCTTTCGATTTCCACTTTCCAGTGCCCCCAGTCCTATCCCAGTGCATCCCAGTGACCAAAAAACCACAAAAAAGGTGGGGATTGGGAGCAAAAGGAGGTTAAATTGCAGGAAAAAATCTCCCCTGCTGTCACTGGCTGTGTTTAAATTGAGAGGGAAGCCCCTTGACCTGCAGTTTTAACAGTAGCAATTGAAGGAAAACATGCTTCTTCTATGGTTTTAAGGGTTTCAATTGATGGGGAATTCCCAATTTTCTGTTACTTTCAGGTTTAAATGGAAGGGAAAAACATTTATGGTGCCTTTTTGTGGCTTTGAATTAAGGGCAAAATCCCCATTTTCATCATCCTACGGTTTAAACTGAAGGGGACTACCTGTTGTCCTGCATTTTAAATTGAGAGTAACCTCTTTATGTGCCATTTGGGATTTGGAGGGGATGTGGGTGATGGGGGTTCAGGGCAGATGAGGATCCTTGGAGGGTATTGGAGCCCTGCAAGCAGCCTCTTCCCCCAGGAAAGAGAGCCCAAAGCCTTGGGGTCTCAGGTGCAGATGATGGGCACTCCATGGGGAGCAAGACCTTTCTGTCCTGGCACCTTTTCTCATGGAGCAATCCCTTGGCATAACCAATTTTGGAGGTGGAATCAGAATTTCAGTGGTGGTGTCCCAGAGGAGAATGAGGGTTCTTTCCCATAGGAAGCAAAGCACACAGCCCCAGGGTTTCAAGGGTGTGTTAGGCTGCCCAGGGCAGTAATAACCAGCAAGGACTTTCTGTCCTGGCACCTCTTGTCCAGGGTCAGTCTTGAGGTATATTCAATTTTGGAGGTGGAATTGAAGTTTCCAGGGTGGTCTCCTGAATGTGAATGAAGATTCTTTCCCTTAGGAAGGAAAGCACATTGGCCAGTAAGAGTGTCCCAGCATCAATCCTTGGATATTTTCTATTGTGGGGAGGGGCTCATACTTTGAGATGTGGAGTCATAGTTCCTCTCTGTAGGATGGACACCAATTTTGGATCCACAGATCGGGTGGTCTTGGTGTGCTTAATTGCTCTTCCCAATTATACAATGCTATTGGTTAGAGCTTTTGAGCCACTGCAGAGGGAATGCAGAAATCAAGCTGTTGAGCTTTTCGTCCTGCTTTTCTAGTGTCTGAGCAGCTGGTGGTGGGGTTTGGGTTTGGAGCCTGGCTCTGTGAGACTGAAGGAACGGATGGAACGTAGAGCTGTGAAGGAAAGGGCAGACACCAAGGTGTGTGGTGCTCTTCAGTGGGGGCACTGAAGGTGCAGCCAGCAATAGTTTGCCCACCTGACACTTTTTGTAATTTTTGCCTGATGTTTTTAATTTTGTAGCTGGACTCTGCAAGAGGGGAAAAAAATGTATTAGCACATAGAACTGGGGGGGAGCTCGTGTTGCTGCTTGAGTGAGGTGCAAATACGGCTTTACACCTGAAAGGGGAAGGTCAGCAAACCCTTTCTGTCCTGACACCTTTCATTTGAGAGTGGTGACTAAAGGTTTCCACCTCTGGGTGTGCACTCCGGGTTGTTTCCTGTGTACACACCACCATCTAGTGGAACTGGGGGCGGGTGACATTGGGGACAGCCCGGCAGATGCCGCTGTGGGCTTGAGAAAGACGTAAAGGGGTCGGTTCTCTCCAGGCATTCTCCAGGGATGGGAAGGTGTAAAGTTGAGAACGTCCTGCACTGCTCTCAGAGAGAATGCAGAGGCACAGGAGGATCGGGCTGACCTTCCCTTCCATTGCCAGAAGTCTTTTCGCACAACAATCAAGTGGCAGCTCCTTCTCCTCGCAGCTTTGAGAGTTCTAGAAAGCGCCTCCTTTCCAGCCCTGTGAAATGCCCCGTTTTTCACTGTCACAGGTCCCAGTTTCAAACCCTCAAAGCTCCAGCAGCTGGTTCAGATGCAGACTCAGGGGTGACAGAGTCGGGGAGTCCAAAGAGCGGGGAAGGAAAGTGCAAGGTACCAGCATGTCTTGAGAGAAGCAGTTCGCTGGACTCCCTCTATCCTGATATTTTTCAGTGTCAGAAGTAGATGGACATTTCAGAGCCCAGTTTCAAACCTTAAAATGTCCAGGAGCTGCTCCCATACAAAAGCTCTAGAAGAGAAATCCAGCGCTGTCCTTCACCTTCCCCTTGGAGCGTGTAAACCACACCAAACACACTTTGCTTCTCAGGTCGATGCACCACAACATTCTCTCAGGCTTGAAGAGGCCAACACTTTCCAGCCACAGAGGACTTTTCCAGGACAGAAAGCTTTCCCTGACCTTCCTCCCTACCTGTGGAAACTTCTATTTGCACGACTCCCTTTCCCTTTGCCACCTGTAAACTGCACACACCCCACGATGGTCAGCACTTTCAGTCTTGCGTAGGCACAGATCGTGATGGTTTGTTGAAAGGCTTGGAGGCAGAAGGAAATTTATTTAGAAGGAATAATGCAGCAACTGCTCCTGTCCTGGCACGTTTCTCTGAGCGAGAGGTGCATGGACAGCTTGGTCTCTGCAAGACTGTGATGGTATATATAGCTGAGGGGGAAAAAAGTGCAGAGCCCATGGGGGCTGTGAGGTGTAAATGGTACAGGGGGGAAGGGGAAAGCCTTTGGTGGGCTTCTGTTCTTATGGGAATGGGAGTATGGGAGCAGCTGCTGGAGGTTTTAAGGTTTGAAACTGGGATCTGTGGGAGTGAAAAAATGGGATGGTGCAGAGCTTTGAAGGAACGTGCACCAGTGTGTGATGTGTCTTTGAAGGGCTGCCACGAGAAGGGGTCATGCAGGAACTGCTTCTGTGCTAACACATTTTTCTGTGTGAGATGGACACTTTAAACTCTGAGAGCCTGAAAATGCATGACCTATAGATGAGCTATACCTATAGGTGAGCACAACCAGGGGGTGTGTGCAGTTCACAGACTGCAAGAAGGCCATGACTGCCCCTTGAATGTGGTCTGAATGCAAGTTATCAGGTGTAAGGGGGAAGGTCAGTGAAAGCTTTCTGTGCTGGCACATTTTCCTACTCGAGTTCTAGCTGGAAACAGTTTGGTTTAGCTTTAGACTCCAAGATTCAGAGAATTTGATGGTACACGTGGCCAAGAGGGAAGGACATAGTGCACCTCTGTGTTTGATGTGATTTACCTGCAGCAAGGGGAAGGTGCAGATCAGCGCTGCCTTTTCCTTCTAGTGCCTGTTTTATGGGAGCAGTGCCTGGAAGTTTGAAGGTTTGAAACTGAGACAGTGAAAAAACGTGAAGGTAAATATAGCTGAGAAGGAAGGTGCATGGTCCCAGTGTGATGTGTGTAGTTCATAGGCTGCTGGGAAAAGGGGAACTCCTTCTGTCCTGACACTTTTTCTCTGTGAGATACAGATGGACACTTTGAACTCTGCAACACTGGACATGTGGGAAAGGGATTGTGCTGAGAATACAAGCTTTCAGAGGTAAGGGGAAAGGTCAGAAAAAGCTCTCTCTTCTGGCACTTATTTCTGTTCAAACTGCAGCTGAAAACCATTTGGTTTAGCCTCTGGGACATTAAGAGGATGTGGTGGCATAACTAGTGGAGAAGGAAACTGGGAATCCCCAGTATGCTTGATATAGTTCATATGCGTGTAGTTCTAGGACCTTTTGTGGGGTCAGCCCCTGGACATTTTAAGGTTAGAAACTGGGATCTGTGAGAGTGAAAGACCAGGGTGGTCCCTTTGCCTTGTACCTGGAGGAATTGTGATGCAGTTCTAGGGGTGTGGAGCCAGCAAGATCCTTCTCACCTGACTCTGTTTGGGAAGGAGCTCTTTGCCAGACTTTTACCATTTTGTCCCTGGGCTTCAAAGGTGGAAAAAACCCTATCTGTCCACAGAGCTGAGAAGGAACGTGCATAGCCCAGTGCTGTGGGGTGTAGCTGAAAAGCTGCAAGAAGGGGCAATGCAGCAACTGTTTCTGTGCTGGCACAGGAACTCATATTGCCCCTAGACTGTGGTTTCAAATGGAAGGTGAAGGGCATGTGGAAGTCTATTCTAAACTGGATATTGTGTCCTGTACTTCCAGTCTCACAGAGAGAATCAGAATCTGCCTCCTTAGAAAAAGGTCCTAGAACAAAAGAGCCAGTGGCTTTTCCCATGCAGCCTTAGACTGCACAACACACCCCGGAGTTATGCTTTGGGTTTCAGCTGCATTACATTTTGGAGCCCAGCTCCATAATTTTAATCTGAACACAAATGGGGAGAAAACAGTTTGTGGGTTTCACAGGATATCAACAACACCCTGTGCACCAGAGCTACGAGCTTTCCTTTCTACTTATCTGGACTATCAGAGTCTCTCAGTCTGGCAGAGATCCTGGACCTAAACAAAGCCTATCGAGTGTAAATCGCTGTGCAAGCTGTTGTTGTCTCCGTGTTTAACTCGAGTCCTTTGAAGAGCCACTCACCCCCTGGAGTTAAGCTCTTTCCTGCTCAGCTGTGTGAGATGCAGCTTTAGTGTTGTTTGGAGATGGAAGTTATTCTAATGATGTGATGGGTGTGTATTTTGGCTGTCACTTGTAAAAGCAGGGCTAGGATCGTTTTAGTTCATTTGCCATCTTGGTTCTGTTAGACAGGACGAACTGCTGCTTACTTGAGCCATTATCCCAATGAAAAAGATGGTGGTACTTTCAAAACAGTTAAACGCGGGTAGGTTCTTGTTTGAAAAATCAGAGTAAACTAATTGCTTGTAAATAAAATATATAAATAAATAGGGCTATGTCTAAAGTTTTTCTTAAAGAATAGGTTTGAGTTGAGAGAGAGCATTTAAGAACAGTGGTTTCCATGGATCATGATGTGTCGTTCAAGGTCGGGGTTACTAGCCTTTCTAGGATGGTGCAGATCCACGAATACAATATGCCATCCCAGATTTTGCCTGGGAATTGACAATCCAGAACACCCAGGAGACACTCAGAAGTCGTGCTGACACGTGCCAGTGTCGCTTTTGTGTTTGCAAAATTTTTTTCAGCATATACTTTACTAAGACAAGAAAAATTATTTCATTTTAACTGGATATTTTTATGATTGCTATTACTGGCTGTGATTTTCATTTAAAAGCAGAGACAAGAGTGTTTGTGGTGTGTCTGCTTTCCTGCAACTATTCTTTAGCCACAGAGCTGTTGAGGAACCCCTCTGGTCCAGGTAGCTCAGCTTGCAAACTGCAGATAGAGATGGAGATTGAGCTCTGGGTGGGTATGAGCTGTGGAATGAGCTGCTTACAAATCTATGTTAACATAGTGTCTATTTTTTGTGTTTTGTTTTCATCAGCTCCCAAGTGGAGGGTTTCTTTAAGGACAGTTACCTCTGCAAAGTCATGTTCATGCTAAGGGTAAATTCTGTGCCAGTTACTTGCTGTTCCATAGCTTGGATGGTGTTGAGAAAACATACCTGAGAAATGAAGATTTAGCTGATTATCGTGTTTGAATTTAACTAAAAATCAAAATAATCAGCCTCTGTCAACTGTGCTTTCCATTTTTCCTCAGTCTTTAACTTTTTGAGAACCTGCAATAGAGCTGGTCTGGTGTTAGTGATGCCTGTCCTTTCTGTGATGCTGTAAGTAAGAGCTGTGTTGTTCTTTCCCCAGGGGCATCAGAAGCTTCTTGACACTGTTGCTGCTAAGCTTGGCCACCTTCTCATCACTGAAAAGCTCCTCTGGTGTATTTTGAGGCATTTTAATGCAGAAAACAAGACACCATAACATACTAACAAACAATGAAAACAGCTGGACACTGTAATCTGTCTCAGAAACCTTTTTTTTTATTCTATATATTTAATGTTTTCAAGTACTAAAGGGTTGCAAAAATAATACACCGGTATGAACATAACAATTTAGCCCGTATATATATCTGCCAGACTTTGAATCTACTTCGACCAGTACAGCAGTTAAAAGCAACCTGGTAGGAATAAAATATTTCATGTGGTAACTTCCTCTGCTGGAACAACTTCCAAAAGCATCTGGAGGTGCATGGTCATGGGCTCTGAGGAGAAAAGGTATTGTTAGAGGCTTTATGAGGAAACAGCATTTCAATTCAGACTATTTTTTTAAGTGAGAAAATTACCCTTCCAAGTAGTTGTCTGTCTTTTCTGTATTCCTATTTCAAAAGATCCAAACTGCAGCATTCCAGTTTTCCAGACTTGCTCTTATTAGAGTACAATGCTTCTAATTGCATAAGTAACTAATAACTAATAATCCCAGGAGACAGGAGAGACAGCTGATGGATTTTTTTTTAATATCTGTAGTAATCCTGTTCTATTCAGCTAGTTCCAATTGGCCTCTTACCTGGGTATCCTGTTTTCCCTGAAATAAATACTGAGTTTCTCTGGAGACTCTGCAAAATCAGTTTAGAATAGTCATGCTGGGTTCTTGCAGCTTTCACTCTACTCAGCACTGGGATTTTTTTTTATCTTAGTGCTGATAACATTTCCTTTAGTAACTACAGTAAAAACTCAGTGTTTGGTGGCATGAGAATTTATGTCTGGTCATCTTTAGTTAATGGCTAAAGCAACATTTTGAAATACAGATAATCAGAAAACTAACTTTACAGATGAACTAGTTCTGTTAACTTTAAAAGTCAGTTTCTCTGTGCTGCTACAGGGCTGTTTTGCTTTTTTGTGAATTAAATTTCATTTTCCCTCAAGTCAGACATTACTTTTCTTTCACAGGAAGGAGAAAAATACAGTCTTCAGTAAAGCTCACTACATGTTTGGGAAATTGCTTCCCTGGACCAGACAACGTGCTTTGTTACAGCAAATGTTCTGTAGAGTTTGGAGGTGGCTACCTGAAATATACTTACCTGATATTTTTTGGGCCCAGCTGAACTTAAAATGAACAAAAAGTGCATAAACTATAAGTCCACTAAGTATAAATAAGATACAGTACAAATAGGCCAGTTCAGGTGCACTGATGATTGGTGCCAAAACCAGGACAATGGAAACCAGTGTCACTATGACAGGAATGATGATGGGTATCTGCAAAATACAAAACACAAAATCACTTCTCCCTTCTCCTGCTGTTGCCTGTATGAAAGAACATTGTGATTGTCTTAGGCATTTTTTCCTTTTAAAATTTTTGGAGTCAGATGGGGCAGTTGGAGGAGTACCAAGAATATGGATAGGGAAAACTCTTGTGCTGAATCAGTCACTAAGATCTCCTTGTCTATATTGCAAATTGCAGTGTAAAAGTCTGCATTGTAATGAGTGGGGGACCAAACTCCAGTGGATCGACCTGGGCTCTTATTTTGGATACTCTTTGAGTTTCCCATCCCTGAAAATTTGGGTTGTGCCCTGTGTTTTATGCAAGTGAGAATCAACATTGTGTAATGTTTTCCCAGTCCTTATGAGCTGTATCCTGGTGCATAACTACAAATAAACAGCCAGACTTCAGGTAAGGGTAGGAAAAAACAAGCACTCAGCCCAAGGATGCTGTTGAAATCTCCAGGTGTAGGATGAGTTCCTGTTACAGCATTTATGGGAATGGAGGACAAGCCTTATGGAATGATGAGCTTACCTTGATAGGTCTGTCGAGTTCCTTCCTTGTAAACCTCATAACAATGAGTGCAAACACAGTTAAACCATAAAATATCCAGACTGCAAAACTGAAATAATTTATGAGTGTTTCAATGTCACCAGGAATAATATAAATTATAGCAATGGCCCCCTAAAAGGGAAAACAAAAATTAGTGCAGTCTATTCCAGAAGGCGGCTAAAGTTTACTTCTGTGTCATTATAAATGTGTGGTTACTGTTCCAAAGTGTGAGCTGTGACTGCTTTTGCTTAAACATCTGGGTGTAACTGTGTTGTAGGACCTGTAAAGGTTGTCCCCACATCCTGTCAACACATGGTTACTTTGGTGTGCAGTCTTAATTCCATTTTATGGCAACAGATTTATGACTTTTAGGCATTAATCTCTTTTATTGTTGACTGCATATCTTGAAGTGAAGATACTAAATGTATTTTTAGGTTTATAATGTTACTGGGATTGAATATCTCTTGTTATGCCTTGAAGATAAATGGATAAAATAAAAGCAACAAGATGTTCCAGATTTATTTTTAAATGTATTTACTGACTGGATTTTTTTTTTTTGGTGAGATATAAATGTGTTCTTACAGAGGAAATAGGGTAGTGATAGTTTGCTTTCAAGCACCCTTTGAAAGAATTGCCTAATACTAATCATTCATTTCACTTTTTGTTTTCATGCCGTTGATTCTAAAACATTTTGATTTTTAAAATCCAGTTCTGGAATAAATATGTTCAAATTGAGAAGCTGGGGGGGGGCTGTCTTGTATAGTCTTATTTCCAATATGTATTTAGCAATTTTCTTGTCTAGATAGTCAAAGATACGTGTCAAGACTGCCTGTAAGAAACTGTGATGGGATGGAGAACTTTTGTGGGCAATTCTTCTGTGCCCAGAATAAATACTCACATAAAATATGATGGCAGGTGCTGGTGTTAAACGTTTCACACTAATGTAAGAGAGCACCTTCAGCATGTGCCCCTCCCGGCCTGCCACATAAACCAGCCTGGCAAAACAAACACAAGGGCATGCCATTATTAAACAAGAGATGACTATCACCCATTTTCAGGTTGGTTGCATTGTGTGGCTACAAGCTGATTGTAATTCTGTCAGTATTTTCTTTGATATGCAAGGGGACTATTGCAGTGGATTGAAATAAGGGAAATGGCCAGGGTTAAAGCAGTGAGCTAGAAATTAATTCTTCACCAGTATTAAAATAGTCAACTGGAAACCAATTCCAGAATGATTCATTTGCACATTTAATTGAAAATGTTAGCTACTGTGTCCCTTTTAATTAAATACTTCCTTTTTCATTTGCTTCTTATCAAAAAGCTACATTGGCAACCTTTTGTCAAAAAATGGTGTTTACAGCCCTATTGTATTCAGCTGGACTTGAATGTTAAAATATTTTAAATAGTAAATGGAAGTGTTGAAGAAAGTGATACAAAGGAATAGCTTCTCCTTCCAGTTTCCTTTATTATTACTGGTGTAGTCATGTTCTTACTGGTAATTTTTAACTGTTTAATTCTCAGCTTTAAAACTGATGTACCTTTTGTACTATATCTGCTTTCAATTAAGAATAAGAGACCTTCTTTTCTAATTTGTCAAACCTGAATAGCCACTGTTTCTTTTGGAAAAGTAAACAGTATAGGTAGATTTACAGGTACTTTTAAATTATATTTTGTATATTGTGGATCGGAAGAATGTCTTTATGTGTGTGGATACATAAATGGGAATACAAATTTTTCCATCCTTCAAAAAGTGTCATTGGAAGATATTTAGAATGGGAACTTACCTGCCTGCAGTAAAACAGGTCCCATTGGCAGATCCAATTGTAGAAAACACCACAAAGAGAGGAACTATCCAAGAGGCTGGATAAAGGACTCGATCTCCGAATGTCTGCGAGACGGGATTAAAAATTAATCACTTTTGTCATTTTAACCACCAGGAGGTCCATTCAGGACTATTGGAGCCTCTTTGTAAGGAAATAAACGGGTATCTGAGACACATTACCAATAAAAACGTGCATTTTGTGTAGTCATTAAAGAATGCTTTGCCAAATGAAGACCTGCATTAACTCACGGACCACTCTATCGAATGGAGTGTTGTTGCCACGGTGTTTGAGGTGTAGGAAACACTGGAAGAGCTGTAACAACTACCCAGCCAACGTGACGTTGTGCTAAGGACACCTGGTTTGGGCTGTGTGTGCAAAGCAGGAAGGAGGATGCTGCAGGGCTTTGGCCCCAGCACAGGCAGAGCTCACAGCCTCTCTGGGAGGAGGAACAGCAGCACTGACAGCCTGGCAGAGCCGGGGGGACCCACGCCCCGTGCCCTGCTACCTCAGCTGCTGCTGCACGAGAGGTTACATCTCCTGTAGGTACATTCCCTACTGCAAATCCATTTGAATTGAAATGTTTCTGACAGGCAGCTTTGGAGTTTTTAGTTGAGGGGTGGTTGACTTTTTATTTTGATTTTATTTTAGTAAGTCAGGCAGAAGGAGCTTTGGGTTTGCACAGCTGTGACATCAGTGCTGTTTCTTTGGCCAGAATTAGGATGCTCAAAGGGTACTTACAGCTCTCTGAGCTTCAGTTCTGCTGCCTCTGCTCAGTGCCAGTTGTGAGATATTGATAATTTAGTCTGACGAGTTCAATTACAGGTGATGGGTTTTGTTCAGATTATAAGTTTAATGGTGTACTGAACAGAACAGGTTCTTAAGCAGGATATAATTTGACACATACATTGCTGTACCTCCTGGTGCAAACAAGATACAGAAATGCACAGGAAATCTAAATTTTAAAAGCTTTTGTTTTCAAACATTTCTAAGTATTTCAACATTAGGATACTTGACTCTGCTACACTATATTTTGCATGCTTGTCACACACTGTTTGTTTTCTCCAAAAATCACTAACATTAAGAACAATTGCTGCATGACCTCAACAGCTGTTTCAGAGACAGGTGTCCCATGGCAAATTTACTGAGTGGAACTGAAGGGACAGATGTATTTTTGAAGGTTTCAGAAATGTATATCTTTAATTTTACCTGTAATAGTATATCTTGCAATAATGAAAAAACTCTATCTTACAGATTTGGTAAGGGGAAAAAAACAAATATAATAAGGTGGGAGTGAATTCTGGAGTATTTGCTGTTATCTCCAGAACAACAAACTTTGATCTGCTGTCATTTGGCATGTGCTTCTTTCTCAGAAACACTGAAAAGGGCAAAGCAAGTGTCAGGTGCAATTTCTCTTTCCATCTTCTGGCTGCCTATGGAAAGCAGTCGCCCTCGGAGCTGCAGCATTCATAAAATGTTAGCTGAAGACTGCAGTGCTTTGGCTTCCTTCTTTTTATTCCCCCTGTTGGGAGAACTCCTGTTTAAATCGAGCATTACTGAAATTTTAGGTTAATGAGAGTCGATGATAATGGGGGGAAAGGTGACACCGATTGCTCAGACTGAACTTAATTGTATCCTCAGAAAAATGGCAGTTCCTAAGAAGGAAATCTTTGACTTTCTGACTGCCACACACACAGCCTTTGCCATATGCTCTGGGACAAAATCAGGTGGCTTACCACGGCGACTGCCTGGGACTGCAGGAGTTCTGTTGAGGTCATGACGGTGAAATAGGAGACGTTTATCAGAACGTAACAAACTGTAACCAAGGGGATTCCAATAATTATAGAGAGCGGTAGATTTCTAAAGAATGCAAAAGTAAGACCCCATCAGCATTGCTGTATCACTGCTAGAGCTGGCATAGTCAACTGTGGACTCTTACTTTTCCCTATATGCTCTTTAGGTGTATTTATACTTTATTTTTTTAATTTAGAGCTATGGAAATCAGGATTAGAAGAAAGGAAAATTACAAATCTAAGCAAAACTACAAAGCCTGTCATACATGCTAGTTAGCTTTGGCTGTTAGTGCTCAAACCTTGAACAACTGCTGCTTTTAAAAAACAACCCAAAACATTGTAGAAAAATATATAAAGTGTTTGATTTTTGCCAGTAGGAACACTGCTTTCCTACCTGTAAGGGTTTTTAAGTTCTTCTGTGATGTAATTGAGTTGATTCCTGGAAGGAAAAACATTCATACAGTATTTTAGCAGTCAGGTGTTGAAATACTGCTATACTACAAGGTAAGCTGTTATTTTTGTGCTTTTTACCTCTTCAGTTAAAACAAAAACAATACAGTCAAGCTTTTAAGTGGGAAAACTGCAGGACAAAACCTGTGCGAGCTTCTTATCCCAATGCCAGCCTCTTGATTCACCACCTCTTTTCCCATGATCTCTATTCCCTCTGATATTTTGAAATCTTGGATTAAAATATCCCGGAATCTTGAAATGAAAATTTGGCAGACGTCTCAGATTTACAAAGTTGCCTGTTAACTTCAAGCTTTGCAGTATCTGAGTCTTTTCAAATAAAAACGTGAAGAGTTGGTTTTTACAGTTCAAAAGGCAAATTTTCAAATGCTGGTGCCTGGTGTTACATACACAAATAATTATTTAGGCACCAGCATCTTTACCCCCTTAAAAAGTCTGAATTAGCAGATTTACATGCCTGAGTTGAGAAACTTGAGCTTGGAAATAGAACTTGAAAGAGTAATCGATTTAAAAATTAATTCAGTTTTAAAAGCTTTTATGTGGGACTTGCTTTGTTGTAAGTCAAGATACGTATTCTTATTTCTCTCCAAAATACAGACCTATAAGCAGTTTGAACATTTCAGAACAGCATTCATGGATTTATAACCTGGAGGGAGAGCTATTTTGCCTAACCCAGTGGAATTAAACTGTGACCTCCTCTCCTCAGTCCTGCAGCAAAGCAGTAGTCCTTTCAGGACCTAGAATTATTCCTTTCCCTACTAAATAACTAATACAAGGGGGTGGAGTTTTTTTGGCTGTTTTTAACCAAACTGCTGTTCTTTTTCCACGTCATGAGATTTTTAATAACTTTTTCAGAGTTCAACAGGGAGAGAATAAGCTGGTTCAAGGCTGTTTAAAGTGTAACTCTTAAGGGTAGCAAAGATTCCTTACCATCCATCATATGCCCAGAGTCCATTATAAAATGCTAAACTGATAGAACTTAGAGAAATTTTACTGTCCTTGAAAGAATCTTTGAAGTTTTCAGTTTTTCCTGCAAATAAGATGTAATTACTGATCAGTGTTGAAGCTAATTCTTGTAATCCCCATCAGATCCAACATCTTTAAACTTCTCACTGTTAGAAGCAACTGTAAGCCCTTTTTGTATTAATTGATCTGTAGGCTTGCATTTCCCCCTCATTCCCCTTCTCTGAAAGAAATTACCACAGTTCACAAGAGATGCAGAACTAAAACCCTGAATAAAGAGAGTCAGGGCTGTGCCTTATTACTCTGTCACTTCTTTTAGAGGGGAATTTATTAATGGTCATTAATTTTTTCAAGTAACGTATATTTGATTACCTTGTGCAAGGAGAACAATTCCACTTACAATAATGACTGTGACAATGATCATTTTAGCAGCCGTGAGAAAATTCTGGAGGTAACTTCCCAGCTTCACACTCAGTGAATTCACAATTGTAATTACCACTGAAAGAAATGAAATTATAAAGTTCTGCATTGAGTTTGTCAGAATTGAAAGAAAGGTTGCCTTTTAACCCTAAACACACCCCCCTTCCCCTTACACTGTACTTTTTCCTCACACTTGTCTGTATTATATAGAGTTTTTAACATACTGTGTTTGGATAACTTGTAAAAGAGTGAGGAAAACCACTTTTCTGAGTGAGATTTTGGTAGTACCTCTAACAAAAACCAAAAATACCCTGAAGTTGCACGGCATTCTGATAAATACAGAAATAACATTTCCACACTTACTTTTCTCCCTTTTCTGCTAGAGATAAGCGTTCATTACACAGCTGTCTCAATCTTAATAAAGAATAAAACAAGCATGGACTGGAAACAAACCATTTTTAAACCTTCTTCGATGTTGCTGAATTAATAATTATGGGAAGGACTCCCTATACTGTGTCTCAAAGATTTCTGGTGTGCCAGGGGGCTGATTTGCACCGACTGATGGGGCCAAACACAAGTCACTGTGCAATTTTGGGTGTGGTGTGGCTTAAAAAAGAGCTTCTCTTACCAATGGCTGCTGCTGCCAGACACTTGATGACAGCCTGGGGCGGATCACAGCCTGGATAAAAAGGAGCTGAGGCATATTCTGCAAAGCTGAGACAAATGATTGCAAAGGAGCTGGGTTTGGTGACCAGTAAGCTCGTCCAAGAAAACAAAAATGCTGGGATTGGGCCAAATGCCTCCATGAGGTAAGGATATTCTCCTCCAGATTTTGTGATCATCGTACCCAGCTCCGCAAAGCAAAGTGCACCTGAGTGACAAGAAAAGCAACTTTTTACGCCTGGCCAGAAGGGATGATCACTCTTTAATAGGTAGAAAAGCTAAGGGAATTGATATATACAGTGCGCCATTACTCTCTGTGTTTCTGTATATTTTACTGTATACACAAAATAAAATTTCAATTCCTTGTGAGCAGTTGGAAAACATACCCTGAAATTAATAAGACACAATCCAAAAATCACTGCTCTTGATATTTAAGACTTGGCCAAAACCAGTACAACTGTTATGGTTTCATATTAGATTGCTGTTTAAGAAACCCACACTATAAGAAGCTTTTAAATGAGAATCGCACTGGCTGACATCCCTTTCGGAAACCTGCAAAAACAGACTTGCTGCTCAGTTTTGAAGTAACAAGTGTGCTGAGTGCAGTGATAGTTCAAATCTATTGCTGTATGTGGCATCTTGCATTGAGGGTTTTCTGTATGCCCTGCCCTTGATACAGTGCTCAAAGGATTCCTTTGTTTTGCTCCTTGAAATATTTTGAGGTGCTTAGTGCGAAATTTCCAGGTAATAGAATTAGAATGACACAAGGAGAAAACCAGCCCAGCTCCCTGCCAGTAGATGTCACATTTTGCCAGCGATTCAAGTAGACGAGTGTTCTCTTTATTACACCCAGTGGATGAAGCCAGCAAAACTTAAACTTGATTTCAAAATAAATTGAGAGCGTGTTTTACCATTTGAAAAACTCATTTTGTCTTTTATAAACAGCACATTTTAAATTTATGGCCAAGTACTGCTACACATAAATACATCAGTATTTAACTGATTTTGGTCTATGTGCTATTAGCTGATTTGGGCAATGAGAGCAGTTTGCAGAAACAGGAGATACAAAGACTTAGGCAGAGATTCAGATTCTTTGGTGACTCCTTTACCTAATGTTGCCAGAACTCCACAGGCCGCCCAGATGGTTAAACAAGGACCCACAGCTTCAACATTGGCAAGTACTGACTTTGGAGAGACAAAGATACCTGACCCAATAATTGTACCAACAATCATACAGATTCCACTGAAGAGGCCCACCTTGAAATAAAACAAGATATTTTTGGGTTAATTTCTAGAAATTCTGCAATTACTTTTCAGTATCATAGAACTACAGGATTATCATTACTTATTTTTATCAGTTTTTAACATACACGTTCTACAAAGAAATATATTGGAATATTTCATGGAGTTTCCCTTTTCTTTCCAAGATGTATCTGCACCATGTGGCATACCCTGCTGTTTCCAAAGCTACACCTACTTGTGTTTTGCCTGCCTGTGTATTCCCTTTATTAAAGTCTCTTTTGGATTATGTGTGTCTCAAACCAAACCTTGTACAGGTGAACTTCCCCCTTCCTCTCTCATTAAACACTGAAATTCTTTTATGAGCACTTGATGAATTCTGAACTTCATAAGCTTCCTAAAATTGCCTTTTAGAGAAATGGAGTCCATTTTTTGTCTTCCTCTCCTTGCTTTAGGTATTTGTGCCAGGAATTCTCTTGGTACTGCTGGGTGGTGACAAGATCATGTTGTCCTGACTTTGGAGTGACCTACACGTTACATGAAGCCACTGAAACGAGTGGCATGGGCTACTTACTGTATTCGGATCATTATGGCCACTCTAATAACATCAGTATTTTCCAGGCTTGGCACCAAATTAAACCCACACAGAGAACCTTTTTCCAGGTCACTTAAAGAGGAATTTCAGTCCCTCCTGAGAGCGAGGGAGGAGACAGATTTTCCCTTGGCATGAGGTGCCTGTTTCATGGCTGGAGACACCAACAAACTCGGAGAAACAGCGAGCTGAACAACCCCCTGCAACCTCCGAGGGCCACAGGTGGGGAAACAAAGTTTACCAAGTGCCTCAGGGAATCAACTTAGAATTCTTTTTCTATCCCATAACTTCAAAGTCTTAAACCCACGTCCCCAAGCGTTTTCTCGGTTTGTGTCAGCGCTCTTTGTAGCCATTCGCAGTTTCTGAGGACGCAAAGCAAGCGGAGGAGGGATGTTGGACCATCCCTGCTGAACCGGGGCACGGGTGAGGTTTGAGGGGGGATTTACCTGCACAGCCCCCCTTTGTGCCCCCCTGTGCCAGCCCCTCCTCACACCCGCACCCCACGGGGACAGGAAAACGCTTTGCCTGCTTTTGTAGGTTCGTCGTTTGGGGTTCATGGCTCTGAAGGGATTGCCTGTCCTCTCTTCCTTCGCCCGCTCCTTTCCTTTTCCTCAAGCCTTCTTCGCCCATTTGGCTTTGCTCGTGGAAACCTCTAAGGAAACAAAACCAAGCTGTTTGCCGCGGCTGTGCCCACACCCGTGGGTCCAGAACAGGGCAGGGAAAGCATTGCCAGGGCACAAAAATCCCGGCTCCGGGCGAAGGATGCGCACGGAGGGGGCACGGCCGGGAGGAGCCGCGGTCCTTCCCCTCGGGGCTCTCCCTTCTCCCCGTACCCACCTGGCAGGGAATGGCCCTGCGGAACCACCGGGCTCCTGGTATAGCCAGTCCCTCCTCGGAGCTCCTCCAGCGCTCCGGGCACCTTTTATCCTTCCCCACAAGGCTCCTTCTTACCTAGGAGACCTTCCTTCCGATCTTCATTCAACTGAGCCGTGTCCCGGCGCCGCGGAGGTGCGAGGACCTGCTAAAGCCAGCGCGGGCTGATGGAGCTGTCTAATTAACAGCTGATTAGCACTAAGAGCCAGCGATCTTCTCCGAGCCGATTCGCAGGGAACGCCTTGCACTCAGGGCTCGGTCCTGGTTAGAATCGGAACGTAAACCGGGTTTAAATTGAAATTTAGACTCGAGGGGGTTTTTTTTCGGGATGGATTTGGCTTGTTTCGCCGAGTATTTGTCTAAAATAGGGAAGGAAATGACCGGGTCAGTCCCGAATCTCAAAAGTGCGTTCAGTCACAAGTCTCTCCTTAGACCTTATAACTACAATTACGAGGATCTGAATGCTGCCCATCATCCCGCACTTACACAGACAGCAATTAAGGAACGTGTTCATGTTCAGGCAACTTAACTTGGGCGTGTTTTACAAATTAAGTAGCAATTGGCTACAAAACCAGTAGCATTTTAAATTGGCAGAGCACCTATCTCAGTATCGTTGTTGGTCTTCAGAAACGTTTGGGCTATGAAGACACCCTGTTGCTGTTTGGAGTTAAAGATTTTTTAAAAACTCATCACGAATCCAACTTTAAGACTAAAGCTCGGGTAGAAAATGGCCCACGTGAGGAATGCAGGGCTTGGGTCACTGAACCTCCTTGCAGCTTTGTGCCCAACTCCTCTATTTAAACCACGCTTTGAGACTGTTCCAGTTACACCCTTTAGCAATTCTTGGGTTTGCTTACCTTATTTATTTGTAGTTGTTTGGTGTCAGTCGGGTCCAGGAATCTTTGTCCGGTGTGTTTCTCCCGTTAGATTTCCCAGCCAGTTACACAGCAAGGCATGTCCATGTCTGAAACCACAGTATGCAGCAGCAGCAGCAGCAGATCAAGTACAGAGGTTATAAAAGGTAATCATTAAAAGTATTCTCGGCGAAGAAGCTTTGAGAAAGGAACCACAGGTAAACCGACGGTCCAATTAGTTTATCTTTAAAAAAAGAAAAAACGCCTTTGTTCCATTTGGGAGTGTTTATCCAGTGCCTAAGAAGTGTGTTACATAGTGAGAGTGAACCATCATTTGGAGAGTCTTATTTTGATGATCTTTATTAGAAAGCAGCTGCTAATTTAGAAACGCTTTGGAAAGATAACCTTGAAGTAATTGTCCTGTTATGGGTGCATTAAAACCATCTGTCGGGATGTTTGGTTGCATCCTATAAAAATAGCTGATGTTTTTATCTTGAGAAGGTAGAGAAGCATGAGAAGAAATGTTTCCTTTGTTTCTCATTAACCTGAGGCAGCTGAGTGGGCAGCCTGTGTTCCCTTTGCTTGCAGTTACAATTATTTTCCATTTTTGTAAATATTTAAAGACGTTTCTTTAGTGAAAAATGCCATTCTCTATTTCTATGCAATGTTACATTAAGGGAAAAAAGCATTGTTAGCCTGAATTCTGGAATAAGGTAACTTCTGTCATTTGAGCTAGTCATCCCTAAAATACTTGCCAAAAAACCCCCCTTAATGATGTTAATAATTTGTTTTAGCAATGCAGTTGTACAGCTCCTTTGCTGTATGACATTCCAGTCAGTAAGTCCTGATCAACCCCCTCTAATTGCAGCTGACTTTTTCCAGTAAACATCTACTGTAAAAAGCTAAAAGATATTCTGGTATTGGTCCCTGATGTTAAGATAATTAAGATAATTATCTTGTTAAGATAATGCCTCATGAACAGGTAGGACAGGGCTGGAAATAACACCGAATTGTTGGCCCTGAGTGTCAATAAAACTACCCTAAGCATGATTTGACAGTTGTTTTCCTCACCTTTTTTTAACCTGTTTAAGCACGCAGGTTTGATCAACAGGAATTCCCTCTGCGAGGATGATGTAAATCTGTCACTAAAAATGGACTCAAAGAACACGTGAGACTCTTGTTCATAATTGCCGTGTTTTGTGAGGGCTGAGCCACACCGGGCTGGGAATGTCTTTCTCCAAGACTGAGGTTGCAAATCATGTCAGTACTGAAAACAAAACCAAAGCTGTGGTTTTTTTAGTCAATGCCTTTTTCTTGTCTTGGTTTTTCTTGTTTAATTCTCACAGAAGTAGGGGTAAGGCATAAGAGCAGCTCTTCCATCTTTTATTGAAGAATTGCCACATTAAAAATGTTCAGACAAAAGTTCTTTTATTCCCCCTACAGAGAAAGATAGTAAAACATGTTAAAATTATAATATTACTACAAGCACATAAAAAGGCAGGTATCAACAATTTATTCCTGTTTTGCATCTTTTACAAGAACTTTTAAAATATTTCCTACCATAATTCTGACATAGGGTTAAATAAACTAGTGATTTCATATCCTTTAATTTCAGATCCCTCCTTTGGGATCAGATATTATGTAAGGTACCAGTAATTCTCTGTGATACTTTTGAAGTGAAGATTTATAACCTTCTTACTTTCCTATGTCCTCCCTGAAAAGCCGCAGAGAGTATTGAAACAGTTAATATGAAAGGAAGAAGGGATCATATTGTGGGGTTTTGTCCTCAAAATGAAGCAGGCACACCTTTCACATCAACTCTACCCTGGAATTTCCAGACCACCAAAAAAAGGGAAAAAACATTTATGTAAAATTTGGATGAACATGTAATGGAGTATGTTATCTTTAATGCCAAGTTATTTGAAGTTTTGCTTAGGATTTTTTCTTATTTAATGTAAGAAATCTTTGAGTTTTTTGTGCAGATGTATGTTTCAGTTGTCTTTTCTTTCTGCATTAGATCTATGTACCACTTTGTTTCTTCAAATATAATCAAGGCAATATTGAAAGGATATTGTTTGAGTTTTTGCCCAAGCAACTGGCTTCTTTAGTCAACCTGGAATGTGCATCTGGAGAGTTCCCATCTCTTCAAGAGCTGTCTAAAGTCTCTCTGGTGACTTGACCTTAACTAGGCTGTGTTTCCTTATAAAAATAGAAAGGTATTTTCGTTTTTTGTCTTGTTTTAGGGGTTAATCTTTTGGGGATGCTGTAAATTTATTAAAGGAGGTGCAGTTCTACCAGCAATCCTGCTTTTCCCCAGCCACTGAAGGACAGAAATAAACATTGATTTCAAGGCTTCTAATGTTATTTTCTTCAGGGACAATAGAAATGGCATTTTACAGCCGTGGGAAAAGACTCCTTCCCTCTCAAACAGGTACACAGATGAAGAGATAAGGAGTTCAAATTCCAAGGGACTACAGAGGTAAACACTCTGCGGGCTCGTCCTATTTAAACCCTGTAGTTTGAACCTTTTCAAATGCTATTTACCAATTAAATCGTAAAAAGTAATTTTCAACTTTAATTCAGGAAATAGCAAGGGCACAGTGTATAAATACACCTTTTATTATCACCAATCTCTAATGATAAAGGTTAATGTTTATTAGGGTTGGTATTTATTGCTTCCAGTAATGAACGTTCTGCTTTGAACAACACTAAAGCAAATGCTGAGGATCATCCAAACTTGAAGCTTTAAATTGAAGCTGAGCATTTACTTTCCATTCCAACCTTGCTGCTTACAGGTTAGTTAATCAGAGGACCAGTCTATTTCCTTGCACCGCCAACAGATGTGCCCTAAAACACGATCTCACTCTTGGCATCCCTAAAAGCACTTTTTCCCGAGTTACTGCAGGTGGAATGTAAGAAAACAGTCCTTTTTAACAGCTGTGGTGATGCTGGGTTATGCCACTGCATTGCAGCATCTTTGCATCTTGTGGGAGTCCACAGAAAATACTAGATGATTGTAGTTCTTAATGCCCACAGAGTATAATGTTTTCCATCCTTAGTTCTTGGGTACAGTGTAATTGCTTTTGTCTCTGTGACAAACAAGGCTTTTGAAAAGCTGTTCAGGTTTGCTGTAAGTTTTGTACCAGAGCTGCCTGAATAGTGCACAGTCTGTAGCCTACAGATTTTGGTTTTGTCTCATGTATTTTTTAAGCTCAGCTGTTCAGACTCTTGACAAATTCCTAAATGCTGAGTATGTCACTCCATCCAAAAGGTCACAAAAAAATCAAGGAGTCTCTTCTGAAGGAATTTTGATGTCTTCTGAAGAAAATTAGCCAGAGTAGTCACACTAGTTTTTCTCAAAGATTTCAGGAGCTAAAGGTTTTAATGATGTTTCAAAGCCTGATTGGAGTCAGTGATTCCTCTAATACAGAGAGCTCCTCACCTTTTTCCCTCTGAAGAACCAGGCCTGACTTTGATCTCCTTTTTGAGTCCAAAATTCAGGATGCACTCTCACTAAGGAGGGATAACCCTGGCTTTGGAAGACCCACCTGCCCCTGTGCTGTGCCCATCTCTAGATGAGGAAGGAATCAGTGAACACTGAGACACTCCATGGAGATTATGGTGCTCTGTCCTGCTTTTGAAGTCTCATTTTAATTTTATACTTACCAAAGCCAAATATTTGAGGTATAAACCAATTTTAATTGCCACAATATGTTTCATATCTGAACATGTGCTTATATAGGTATGTTGAACTAAATTTAGTACAGGAAAAAAAAAAACATTCATGGCTAAAAAAATCTGAAGAGCTCACTCAGAGACCGTATTTTTAAAGGTAAATAAGCCTTCAAAGTGCATTTTCTAACTTCAGGCTGGTTAACACTGTGCAATTTTTACCACACTTATTTACATTAGATTTGAGGAGTAGGATGAGTGCTTTGAGCTCTCCTAAATGGAAGAGCTAAGCCTGGCCAACCAAGGATTTGTAGTCCCAGGAGAAAAGCTCTTAGAACTCCTGACCCAATGTGCCAGGAGAGTGGCCTGAATTTTTCACGGTGAAAAAGTCTTAGGAGGTTCTCCCTTCTGATCTGTTGAAAAGCAATTTTGTGGTCTGAAAGATAACAGCCCCTTTCTGCCTTGAAAATAAAGAGGCGGGGGAGAAGAAAACAGCTGGGTTTAAACGACTTGTTAATGGGCAGGGGGAGTTTTGTAGAAAGCAGAAAATGATAAGGTAAGTATGAGCCAGTACCCTGTCAGCTCACAGGACACTGGGACACACCTTAATGGGACTGCCGAGTGTCACCCTCGCCCTCCCAGTCACACGGCTGGAGCGCTGAATAGGAGATGCTCTGCTCTGACAGTGCAGGAAGAAGTCAAGTTAATATGCTTTAGCAATACTTGGCAAATGCATTGAAGTACCGAGCTTTGCTCCAGACTCCCCTGTGGGTTTGGAAAGGTGGTAGCAATGCTTGTTTTTTGAATATATAATCACATTATTTAATCCAAATGCTTTTCTGGCGAAAATTACATTATCATGGACGGAATACTGTAAATTCAGCAATGAAACTTTAATGTGATAATCCAGAAAGCCTGAATTGTTTTCTCAGTTTCTTGGTAGGAATGGAAGAACACTTCATGCTTTTATGTTGTCTTGTGAGAAGAAGCTGGGTTCAGTTTACAGACTGGAAGACACTGTAACTGGAAGGAGGTGCAATATATGGGAATCACTATCCTCTGTCAGCTGTGAGAGCCAAAATAGCAACTTGCTGATGTCAGGTGGGTAACAAAATCATAAATTGCCATGGGTAGAGTTCTTGTAGTAGAATAAGAATCAAGTAATTTCTTTAGTGTAGTAGCTACGAAACAAGGCAAAGCTATGACTTAAAAATCTCATGAAGTTCTGGGGGTCTAAGGTACAGTTCTCTTCCATACCTGTGTACCAACCAAGCAAAATTCCAACACATTCACACTTGAATGTGTTTTGAAAGTCTTGCTTCTATTTCTAAGGAATTACCAGTATGATCATTCTGCCCCATAAAGCTGCTTACTTTTACAGGCTCTTGAGACGTATTCAAAAGGGCAATTAAAACCAGATGAGAATATGTAAATTTACATATGCAGTTCCGAGATTGTATTTTTGTATTCAGAGATGTTTATATTAAAAAAACCTGACCTGAGACGCTTCATTTTCCAAATGTGCCTGCAAAACCATGAGAACCTGTGTGTATAGCCACGTTGGATGCTCCTTCTGGGTCACTGTAAGCACACCTGCACATTGGAGCTGGTGTGGAAGGAGGGCAGTGAATTCCCTGTGTCTCATTGCCCGTCCCTGACTTCTCTGAAAGAGTGTTTCACACCCGACATTTTAGTTTTTTTCAAATTCAAGGAAGACAGAACTGATTTAGCAACAGGCCATTCCCCTGACAACTTCACATATTAACAAAGTTATTTAAGATTGTGTTTAAAAATAGTTTCTGGATGCTATTTTGAGGCACAGAGTCCTAAAATAACCAAGGGGAAAAAGCCAGGAGAATGAAAGGATTTGAGGGTGTAGCTCTTGTCAAGTCTCTGGGTGGAAACCTTAAGACAGTGGTGCTGCTGGAGAGCAGTCCTGTTAAATCAGTGTTAAAGACTCTGGCACGCTCAAGTTCTATCTTGATGAGCTCATAAGGTTGTTGCACTTTCTTTATTCCCATCAAAGGAACCTGCCCTTTTCCTTAACTTTGATCAAAGCCAATGAAATTCTTCATTATTTCTAATATTACACAACTATGACAGTTATGGGGATTTTGTAATGCTACAGTTTTCTGGTACCATTTAGGTTTTATTATGAAAATGAAGCAAAACCAAAAAGCTGAGCCAGCAAGTTGTCTGTAAACCCAAAGTAAACTCAGTTCATACTAACACATGCTACTACAAAGCTGATGTGCAATACTGGGAAAAATCAACAATTATGAAAGCCAAGACAAATACCCATCAATAATTAAAGGCTGGCACTGCTGCAGAGAATGCTGTGGAGAAAAAAGGTGGCTTTTGAAACCACCTAATGTGAAGTGGAATGAACAAAACAATGACCCTAAAAATACAGTACTTTTAAAGGGGGTAAATGTTCCATCATATCTTGTGATGCTGAAAAAGTCAAATTCAGGCACTGGGTTCTCTTTTTTGGGTGATTTTTATCACAGAGATTCTACTTGAATTTCATTTTTAGTAGGGGATGAAGTTTTCACATCACAATAGCTAAAATCATGTCTGTAAACTAGGTCCTTCTGAGAGCTTCCATCCAAGAGTGGCTCCTGAGCTGTGACAGCACTCCATGGGGTGTTCTTTCTCAGGGATTTATGTAAGAGTTCTCTCATTCTCCTGTTTTCTTTGGTTGCAGATTCCCAAATGACTTCAAGTTCCCCTTCCGTTCTCCTAGGGAAAAAAATGAAGAGGAAATCCTGATTTTAACAACGTTTTAGCAGTACAGAATTACAGGATGTGGATAAGCAAATTAGAAATGGCCTGTATTTACGTGCTTGAAATTACCTGACTGAAATTCATTCTTACTTTTGCTTTTGAAAAAGCCCATTAAATGTAATGCTAGAGAGGATATGACCAGAAAAGACAGACTTGGAGCAGACTTGTAACAAGCTGGATTAATTCTCAGCTAATGCCTCTTTGTGGCAGCCAAACCAAAGGGGTGTAAACTAGGAGGGCAGACAAACCTACAGGACAGTCCTTGAGGCATTACAACCTTATAGGCTCATTTATCTGATGCCCAAGCATAAATGAACAGATTATTTAGTACCTTTCTCAAGGTAAAGGTTATTTTTTAAGCATGGAACCTAACATGATTTAATAATACAGTGTATTTCAGCACAGATTTCTCAGTAAATTATATTTGGTCAAGGTTAAGCTCTTGGGTTTCCTGTGACTCACTTCTAGTATGTACCAAAGTACAAAAAATAAGGAAATCAAAATCAATTGAATGGAAAGCAAAGTTGTTGCATGGAAAAGAAGGACACAAATTTTAATGCTATACAGACTAATACAGTCCCTTCAGGGCACTACCTGAAGGCCTGGATAGAGAGAGCCTTCTACACAAATTCTCCCCAGTACCAGGCTCTAAAAATGAGAAACAAACCAATGCAGAACATCAGTGTCTTGAGCTTAAATGCTGTCAGACTGCATTGCTGCCAAAAAGGGGGAACTAGAAAATATATGGTCTTACAGAGCCCTTTGGGATTGATAACACTGAGAAGGAAGTGGTGAAAAGTGGCCCAGACACAGTACCTGCCCACCTTGTGTTTCACCTTATACTTGATATATACATGGAAGATGAAAAAAACCTTGTAGAGAAGGGCTTTAGATTATTCCAGTATATATCGCTTTTGGGGGTGGAGGAGATCAATAACCATTGAGAACGGAATGAAAGCAAAAGGCAGCAAGTGAAAGCAGTACAGTTCCTAAAAGCAGATTCTTCTTTAGACAGAAGAGTGTACAACTTTTGTCATGGTTACAGTTTTGTAAGTCAGGTAAGACAGCTGCTCTGCCTTGCCTGTGCACAGCTGGAAGGCTTTTCTGCTCTTCACCCTGTCTCAAGGACACTCTACAGCACTTTCAAACCTGCATTTCACATCTGAAGCACAGCAGCTCTAACTATCTCAGGTACTGTTTCTCTGCAGAAGATTTACAAAATAAACTCTGACCTAGAAAACTCATAAAGGAAAGTGTCCTGTGAAATTAGACTGGAAGAATTTATGACCCTGTTTTTTCACCCTAGGACTGCATCATCAACTTTGTTTCTATCTCAAACATGCAATGTATCTTATTTAAGGTATGGCATAATGATGCTGCTGAAGATTACTCTGTGAATAATAACTATTAGCTGCCTGAAGAACAAAATGGTATTTTATTTATCAAAATAACAATTATACCTATATGTGTTTCTTTTTAAAAACCAAGTAGAAAAATTCTCATCCCTTGGACACAATGGGTAACTCCTGATTTTTGTCATCAGGACAAAACTAAATGCAAGAGCAAAAGCAATTTTATGAAAAAGTTTTCTGATAAGTTCAATCTGGGTTTTTATGCAAATTTCAGATCTTAATGGAGCATTCAGTTTACAACTCTAGTACTCACACCCGTTTGATAGCACTATATAAAGTAATTCAGAGGAACTGTGCTGATATAAGGTAGATGATATCAAGCCCTGTTTTTCTATTGTCTCTTAAAATCTATTTAAATCTATTATTTCACAATGGCAGTGATGACTTGAGAAATGACTGGTTATTACTTTTCTTCAGTTGTAAACAGTTTTTCCTTTATGCTGATAATGTGAATGTGCTATGAAGCTTTCCACTACCAGAGGGAAAAAATACCTTTAAGGGATATTTAGCACTGACGGTCATTATCTCGTATAAATCTGTTCAATTATATTTTCTTCTCTTTATTTTGCACGTAGCCGATCTGAATCACTTCCTAATAGAGAAGTAAGATAGATTCAAAAGGATACAAATCTTATTCATTAGATTAATTTCCTACTAATCTGAAAACTGTTGAGGAGTGTGGATGGGCAAGAGTTCAGCCTTTAGCAGAAGATGCTATTACATAAAGTAACGTGCATCTTGATTTACAGAACCCCCTCAAATCATCAAAGCTTAGAAGTCTTAAGAACAGGAGTAGCCATCCAGAATAAATTCCTCCTTCCAGAGATCTTCCCTGGAGCTAAGAGCAAGGTTTGAGTATTTCCACTATGACTACAACGAGTGAGAAGAGCGACCCAGAGCACACCCCACGAGGCTGTGGCCGTGTGCAGGAGCCTCCCCTCAGCCTTTTGGCCATGAGAGCTCCTTGGTTTGCTCCTGCCTGTGCCTCACTCACCTCTTCTGCTGCAGCACTTCCTCCAGGGCTTCCTGCTTGTCCTGCAGCAGGTGCCGGAGGTGCTTCATTTCCTGCTCATACTGCGCAATCTTCCCCGCAAACTCTTTCTCCTGCTCGGTCATCTTGAGACTGATCCCTCCGAGCTTCCCAGCTGCCTTCTTTTTATACACCTGGGAGGGTTAAAGAGAAGGGGGGAAGTGGGATTGTAGGAGAAATAAGGACAAGTCGCTACTGACAAAAGAAACCAGAGACACTGATTTGCAGTTTAATCTTTCCATCAGTGCTGCCTTGCTTAAGTATGTCAGGTAGGTTGCATTATGGCATTTTTTAACCTCTGTTAATTTGAAGGTATTGCACTTCATTTTGTTCTGCACATAAAACTAGTGAGTACAGTGCATACCATGCTGTATGTTTGTCTTATGAGTGAACAGAACTGGCTGCCAAAAAGGGTCTCTTTTCCAAGATGCAAAGCTACACTTTACAGCACATGTTGCTTCCCACTTGTCCCACACTCATATTTATCAGCACATACCAAGAAGTGTTTATGTTTTGTTAGTTGTCTAATGTTAATACCAAGAGGAAGAAAAGAATAGCTTTGTGTTTCAAACTAGCTTGCTGCTTCACATCATAGTCCTTCTGTCCAGTGAAGCACAAGTGGTTTTTTGCTTGATGGTTATAATAACCAAATATATTGGTCTCATCTCAAAAATAAGAAATATTTTTTGTACAAATTTTGCTTTCTGAAATAACATCCCCATTAAATTGCACAAGCACACAAGGAACTGAAAGTTATGGCTTGTGTATTGTTACAAATGTCTAGGTGCTGCTATTCCTGGCAAAACCCAAATCCAATATTAGCTTTTTTCTCATGATTACAAGCAGAATGCTAAAACTGTTATTTTTATGCGCAGAATCTGATGTTTCCTACAGGCCATAGGAAAGGGTTTTGGATGGAAGCACCTCCTTTAACAAAACTGTAAACTATTTAATTGTGAAGGTTTGAAAACACTATTTATGTCTTGCTAATACAAAGTTTTATCTAGGGCACTCTAAGGTTTTATCTTCATTTGAATCAGAGCAGAAAGACTGTCTGCCTTTTGGAAGAATAATAAAAAGGGCATTTTTAGGTATATGCTGTATATAAGGCTATATAATCCCTTCCGCAAACTGTTCACTTTTTAGCTCTTGTAAAATGTGTCATCGTGGAGTTTATTTTTCTAGAGCTAATAGGATAATAAATAATATTTACCTAGAACATTAGTAATTCAATATTTAAGGATAACGGTTTTTCTTAGCTTCTCCCAGTCAGTTCTAAGAAAAGAATCAGAAGCCTGCAAGTTAACCAGACACATCATCCAACCTCAGATTCCCAGAGAAGTCTCCAAAAGGCAGAGTGAGCCACTTGCACTGTAATGCCATGGGAGGCTAAAGGAAAACAGGTTCCTCCTGAGCCAGAGAGGAAGTGCAGAGCACAGGGAAAATGCCAGGAAATCCTCCAGCTTTACTCAGGACTTGGAATACCCTCTCTAGGGCAGGTGCCCATAATAAGAAAGAACCTCCTCTCTCTCTTATCACAGAAAAGGCTGATAAAGCAGCCGGTAGCACTGGTGACATCCATTTTTCATCCATCATTTTCATCATCTTCACCCACCATGCAGCTCCAGGGAGTGTGAGTTTTAAGGTGAGTTTTGTGTTTTCGGATGGCTGCCCCAGATGGCTGGCCCTCTGGCTGCTCCCATCCCACCCCTGCTCCTGCTTTGCCAGCCGAAGCCGAGTCCCATGCGCAGAAGGATTGCAAAATCAGTGGGGCACGAAGGGCCAAAGTGCACCATTTTCTTATGGCCATATGATTATGGCCTGAAAGCAGATAGGAGGGACACACAGTTCTGATCTTGCTCCTGTGGATGGATCCTAACAACACCTACATACAACGTGGCTCTGGGCACACTGACACACGCTGGCACAAACAGGGCCCTCACAGCAGTCATTACCTGTGAATTGTTCAAGATAAGCTATTAATGCTCTCTGAAGTGAAGCAGGTACCAGTAAACAGCGTGGTGCAGATAAGTTTTCAGGAAGAGGAGGATGGTAGCACGTAGCTGGAAGTTGTAATATTTTCCTCTAGAGCTGGAAAGGGTAGTCAGCCCAAGGTCAGGGCACCAAGTATAGAGTAAGTGAGATGAGGAATGATCATGGATGCAGCTGCTGGTACTGAAGAGGACACAATTTACACTCTTCTGAGTCATTTCAGGAAGGTGTACTCTGTTACACCTCGTGCCCACAAACTGGAGAATTCTGACTAGAGAGCCAACAAAACATTATTTCTATAAACACAGGCTGCTGGCTACAATACATGTATGATCTGGTCATTTTTTGAGGCAACAAAGCTATTTTCTGTCAATCATGTGTTGTCTTTCTCAAATCCTTTACCTGTAAAATCGGTATTGGCCATTCCAAGAGAGAAAAAAGTACCATCTGAAGAAAATTTTCTCACTGCTTTATAAAAAGTGCTACAATTCTGATCCTCACAGAATAACCCTGCAATGGGAACATTGTGTGTTACAGAACATTGCCAACTGTCTCCCATGGCACATAAAAACTTCTAAAATACTTTAATTAAAATCACTGACAATTATCTTCAGGGCTGTGTAAAAGAACCACGTATGGAAGCAGGGGGAGGAAACTCCTTTTTAGTAGTATATGATGACAGTTCTTGTACCTAGAGCATTGCCAGTACAACTGCATTTTGACAGATGAAAAGTGACAGCCTGTATATTCAGAAGATTTAGTGAAAGTGCTGTGGTGTTAATAGAAAAAAAAAAAAAACATTTCCACAGAAACTCAAGATTTCTGATCTGTTAAGGATTTGTTTGCAGTTTCTTGAAACCTCTGTTCCATCTCAGTGAAAAGGATCTGAGTAAAATGCAGAAACTTTTAAATTTAAAAGCCAACAAAAATCACTGTTAACAGTCTGGGAAAGAGTTCAGCTGTAGTATTATATGCTGCAGTAAATAAGCTTCCTTACTTGCAGACTGATATTGGCAAAGAGATGAACAGTAAATAGTTGGGGAAAGCAATGACAAAGGGAAAAGATGTTTACCTGGAGAACATTTAAAACTACATGTCCAAAAATACGAGATAATTGTATGTGTACATGACCTACTTTGACAAAAAATAATCTAGCATTAGATAAACAAAACTGACTTCATATTTGAGACATAAGACAAAACTGACACAAGAAAAGGAAATTGAAACATCCTGTTACTTGAGCCTTTACTCATGAACAGAAAACACAAACTAAACCAGCATTGTGAAACAAATTTAAAGCTGGAATTATCACTAATAGATCACTAAAGAAAACACTTTATACAGGGTACTTCCTTAGTCTTATCTTACTCTATTCTTTAACACATTTATCTCTAATCTATCTTCTCTTCTACCCTAAAGAGGGGTATAATGAAATATTCTATTCCCAGACAGTACAGGAAGGACAGCTCCTACTCAGCAGGTGGTTCAGAGTGCCTGCCATGCATGGCCAGCCTTGCTGGGGACATTAAGCTCTTCCCTGATTTGCAGCAGCACTTCTGTGTGAGTGGCACAGTGTGCAAGTCACCTTCTGAGTTCACAGCTAGGACTGAGTGGAGAAGGATGAGGAAACTGAAAGAGCTGCAGAAAAAAGGCAGCATAAATTCGGGTACATTTCTCTCTTGTGTCCATACAGAACAACTTATGAGTGTGAAAAAGAATCTAATGTTTCATTATCAGTAAGATGAGTGATTTCCTTTCCCTTTTGGTTACACTTACTGTTTTCTGTGCAAGCAAACTCTGGGGAATAAGCCACCTAGTATACAACATAGTGACATACACCAGACTCATTTAAAGATTCATCACCCAACACCACAACGTCTGAATGATTTTGAACATGTTTTGGAATGAAGGGAAAACAGGTGTTGCAGTACTATATGCTGTACTACCTGGGCCCTTGTATTTCACAATTAGTAATTTGGGACAAAAATAGGGATGCATATTCTAGCAGTTGTTACCCTGCCTGATAATCAAAACATCTAGAAAAAAAGTAGGCCGTCTTTAGCACGGACAAAATGATGGAAACAGTTTCTTATGTGGCTGCATTACAAAACCAGCAACACTCCATGACTTTTCAAGGGCCCCACAAGGGAAAAATCTACAATCTAACAGAGTAGAATGAATACTCTGGACCAAAAAGCCATGTGTGCAGTGAGACTTAAACAAAGGCATGGTCTCCTGACACAAAGCACCTTCTCACAAAGTCCAGATTAATGCTGATAGGAAGACAGTGAAGAACACTGGTGATAGGAACATTGGGACCTTCAAATGTGCTGGCCTGAGCAAGTGGTTTACAGGACCACAGAGCACGCTGTGCAGTGGGACAGGCAGTTCTGAAATACACCGCTCCTCAAGGCTCAGGAAGTGCGAAGAACAAACCTTTATTGCTTTCTCTGCACCAGCAACAATCTTCTACTCTAAATACAGTATGTAGCAGGATGGCAGGGAAAAAAAAATAAGGCCAAATTAGGAAAAACTGCATGAAAATGAGGGTAGTTACAGTAGGAAATGCTAGATGGTAGATACCTTCAGTATAAAGTTTCTACTAAAACCTCATGACTAACAAAATTATTATCAAAGAGAGATTCAAAATCCATGAACAAGTTGTTATAATCTGAATTCTTTTTTTGACACTGTGCCTAATTTAAAGATGAACTGCAGTGAAGAAGAAAAGATGCATGATGATGATGAACTAGAATGCAAAATCTGTTACCAGAGATTTACTGTTCACAGTCATGACCCAAAAAACTTGGATTGTCTTCACAAAATTTAAACTAGATATTTGATTAAAATACTTCCCATAAGAGATGGATCCTTCTGTGCCAGCTGTCCCTTTTGCTGCCATAAAACAGAGGTGCATGAAGATCAAGTCAAAGGAGTTAATAATGAGCTTGGCCATAATGTCATTGGCAAGAGAGAAAACAGCATGGAATTCTGACTGTAAACAAGTAGTTTTAACACCAGAACAATTGGCTTCCTCAGATTCTCCCCATGGATCATCAAACTGCTGGGTAATCCCAATTCTGGAAGCACAAAGAGTTGCCGAGGAACTGCAGTCCAAGCACTGCCTGAGGTTGTGCTGAGCAGGCACTGAGTCAGGGGCTCAGTTCTCAGTCTGCTGGACCAAGAGCTCTGTTCCCAGTCTTTTCCACGCAGCCTTCCATGGTGTGGCTGCTTGGATGTCTTCACTTTGGCTCCCTCCCTCCTGGGGTCTGTTTAGCAGGGATTCAGAAGGTGACCCTGGGTGTTGGGTGTGTTGTGTTCCCTCCAGGGTCAGTGTGTGTCTCATGCATGGCTTCTGCCAGTGCCTTGCCAGGGAATTTCTGACTCCTCGTAAAGCTGACAGGCGATGTTTTATCAACTGATGAATTTTTAACTGAACACAAACTTTAACCTTTATGGACTGTTAAAAATTCATATATTAAGCCATGTATGTATTTTTGTTAGAGCACAATAACTTGTGGGTATACTGGCACAATTACAACATGGTATTGTGTTTTTAATTTTACTAAAAGCATGGTGGTTACTATCACCTGATCCTGAAGTTACAAATTATTTCAGCCCACTATCTCATTAACTGTGACTAGAACAGCTAGATGAAGGTTATTGTTTTAAAGAAATCCTGGTTTTATCTAATACCTTATCATTGTTTTTAAAAAACTGGAGATCAGAAATGCTCTGTGTATCACTGTTAAAAAAAACCCAAAATCTAGTTCTATTTACAAGCTAGATTTGATTTTAGTCAAATATTTTCTGATATCAAAAGGAAATAAAGTTGCATGAACTGTTCTGCTCTACAATCATTAAATCCTAAAGAACAGTTTTAAAGCAAGCTTTAATATTTTCCGTGATTCAATATGCCTGAAAAATTATCTGAAATAAGCCAAAGTACATAAAGGTAGAAATTAATTTTAAAATTGTTTTCAGAATTAAAATACTTAAGTAAATTTTGTTTCCTTACCATAGTTCCTGCACAAAAATTATTTTGTATTCAACTTATTTGATACTGCTCTACTACTACTCTCTAAATTTCATGTGGTTGTGCTGATAACGCACAAAATGTTTTGCAAACTGAATAACTTTATTATAAATTTTGTTTACAGTAATTGCTAAATCCCATACTAAAAATGGGTATTTATAAGGAGAATCACTTTTAATTTGCTACATAACTTGAGCATACACAGTTTAAAATATGCAATAAACCTGTGTATACAAATATTGACATGGGTTTAGGGTTTATTTTAGCAATAATCTGTTATTTAGCTTTAAAGCTTTTCCCAGTGATTTTATCTTTAATAACAGACGTGCCAGATCTTGAGACTTCTCAATGAAAATCAAAACCCACAGGATTTTATTAATTTACTTGCTTCAAAAGAATTAATTAAAGGGAAGAACTCTGGGCCAGAAGACCAGATCTACTTTTATGTGCAAGACGCAAACGATGTGACCTCTGAGGGAACAGAATTGCTGGACCAACCACTGTGTGTAGGGTATGTGATGTGTTTCCAGTGGAGAATGGCAGCCCCACAAAGCCTTCCCTTTTTCCTCCCCTCAAATACCAGTTGCAGTGATGTAAAAGCAGCCCCAGCACACCTTTGGAGACACACAGTGTGCATCTGACCTGTAAGAGCTTTGGATGAGCTTCTTCCTGATGCCACACAAGGCAACAGACTCAGCAAGGGGTAAATGTGTGCCCTTGGTTGTGTCTAAGGAGCAGAAAATACAGACTCACACTGCAGGCACTGGGAAGGATCTCCAAGCTGTGGCCTGGCAGCTTTTCCCTACTCACAGCCTGAGAACTCCACATTCTACTTCATAGGATATAATTCTTACCTCTTATCTTGTATCTTGAGGAAATGGATGAAGATGGCCAAAAGCCAAGGCAAAATAACCTTTTCTAAGGGAAGAAATAGCTAACACTCACATTATCAATAGCTGTGCCACCCTTTCAGAAAAATAAATGTGTTTTAAGTACTGTTATCACTGGAGAGAGATTACACCTAAATACCTTGTAAAAGGTTTATCCTGAAAATCAACATAAAGTGCAGTTACCCAACATGTGATTTTCCTGAAGCAGCAAAGAAATAAATGATACCAGCTTTTAGCAAAGTTCAATTAATACAATAACCAAAGAGCATATGATGTTTGTAGGTGTTGTGTGACTGTTTATGCCCTCTGCTTTACTGACAAATATAAAGAATGAAAAGGTTTTGCAACTAGATTAGTCTTATTTTTGCTAAATTGAAACAGCTATATTTAAGAACTTTATTAACAGACTTTTTTCTAATTTCCATTAATTGTTAATGTATTAATGATCTTTTTAATTTGGCTTTGCACTTAAAATTCACTACATGTAAATGTTCTTAATTTTATGCAAACCTCTATCCTTTATAATAGTCACAGAGCTGTTAAATTGCAGAAAATCTGTATTTATTTGTAGTAGATGTATATATTATATGTATTTAACAAGAGCCACTGTCTTGGTAGGGGAGACAGACATGAATGAAGGTGAAAAAAGCTAAAAACATTTTATAGCTATATTAGTATAATGAGATAACTCTTTCAGGGTAGTGCAGAAGGAGCTGCTCTCCACTAACACAGTGCTGGTGCCCATCTGTGTCATTTGATGCATGAATAGCAGTGTAGGTATGGACTGGAGAAGTATAAATCTCTGCTTTAGGGTAAACTGAACAAACTCGACTCAATACAAAACAGCTTTTGAAAGTAACATATACATTACTTTCTGTATATACAAACCAATATACCAGGTCTCTCTCTCTTTTCTGAAGATTGCAGTAAAAGCAATAATGGTAGCACCAAAGATGTTGAAACATAAGTGTTTCAAATTCATTTCATGCTATATGCTTTTACAGTGCACTTACACTTTGTGCTTTGTATTTGTTTAGAGTTGCAAGATGACCTATAATGTATTCTCTAACTAGGCTGCACGTTTGAACATCCTCTGAATTTCTAAATCCTCTACCCTATGGCCACATGAAAGTACTTGATGGTAACTGTACACTTGAGATATGATTTTAATTCTTCCAAATCAAACTGTAAGAGACTTCAAGTTGAAGTATTAGCACAGCCTCCAAAAAGTGTGACCTGGGTCACACCACAGAGCAAGAATGAAGTACAAATAACCTTTCATTATTTTCACAGCTAGTCATAGTTCTCCAGGTAATGCTGTGCATGCAATGATCTGGCAGACAGGCAATGTAGGAACACAATGGAAGAAGATATTTGTGAAAACTATAATTATGATCTATTTTGCTTCTAAAAACACTTTAAGATAATTCAAAAGTCGTTCATACAAACACTGACATAAATAGACTCTTGACTTTTCTCATTAAAAACCCAAAATGTTTCACAGTAAATATTTAGCTTAGAAACACAGTTTACCTTAACTTTTTCTTCCAATCTTCCTAAGCGTAGGCTGCCTTCTATCATTTTATTGAGAACACCCTGCTTCTCATTTTCCAAAGATGTGGCCTGCAACCAGAGAGTAAAAATAACTCAACGTAATCATTATATGAGACAGGGCACAGAAAATACATCCACTGAGGAGGACACACCAATTCCATTTTGAGCTCCAACAGTCTGAGGAACCAACATGGAAAACGAGTCCTGAAAATGACTGATTAATAATATGTCATCTGACTGTGAATATTATGAAACAGTATTATTCTGAAAGGATACAAACACTGCAAACTCAACCAATTCTGTGTATTTTTCTAGAGATGTATGTTTGTATACGTAGGGATCCCATTTGTATGCATGAGACTCGTCCTCTGGGTCAGATTTAGCATCTGCTCTCAAAAGAGCCCTCGAAACTGGCAAGGATTCTGACAGGGGGCTCATGAAACCTGTCTGTCCTATGACGGTTTTCACTGTTCACAGGCACTACATTCCCAGATATAAAAATTAAACCAAGCAAAAATGCATAAACTATGAACAATGAAATAACTTTATAACTGTGCGAGGCTTCGACTGTTAAATCCACAGAAAGCATTAAGTAAGTAGCTTTTAGAATCAGCAATGTCTGGCCACCTTGAACTACCCACATCACTGCAGAGACTTCTCCTTTCACAGAAGTCAAATCAACTGGCACTGCTGGAGTCTGAAGTTCTGCTCACTAAGTGACAGTGTGATTTACTGGGAGACAGCTGAATCACACAGTACAATAAAAGAATAATTATGACAGCTGCTAACTCAGGATTACAGTTCATCATCAGTGTTTCACTTTCAGAATTGATTTAAATAAATTTATTGCTGCTCTGTTTTAGGCTGTCACTGTTCCTGGAGACAGTAAGTTTAAGATTATCCCTTTATTTTTTGTGGAGATGTGATTACTACAGATATATTTTTAACCCTCAGTAAGAATACAGGCTAATTTGTTTGTGCTGTACCCTTTCTGCTGTCCCTGTTCTGCATAAAATGGATTTCAATGCTTTAATTCAATGAATTAATTAGAAAAGAGTAAGACTAGGGTTAACAGCAGTAGCTGAACTGAGTAAATAAAGCAGAAATTACTGAATTTTGAGGTGGGGGAATGACGCCACATTTTAAATTCTATGTCATCACCAGCAGTGGTTCTTCAGAATCATTAGGATCTATGTCTGATTTTTGGTTTGTTTGTTTTCCAGGCCTTCCCATTAGACAACCTGAGCAGATTAGCTGACTACAAGGAACCTGCAGTCTAACTTCCTGGCAAGATTCAGCAATTACAAGTAGGAACAGGTTGTTCTGACTCAGCTTTACTCAGCTTTGACTCGGGCAGCAAAGTAAACTGGATATTTTAAAGTTTTACAGATACTAGACTATTTCAGTAGAAAAATTAGTTTGAATATCTTTCTGCTGTCAGCCCACACACCTTTAGATTCAGAAACATGTATTAAAATGTTATGACTGTGGACTATTTTTAAATACATATAGTTCAACACCAATCTCTAAAATCAGATTGAAAAGTGCCTTTTAAGCTTGAAATATATCATTGCAATCCCTAATGCTCATGGGAATTAAGGCTTAATGGTGTTAACTGCAGAAATAAGGGTAGATACATTTAGCCGGTCTTCTAGAAAAAAACCTTTTACTAGAGTCTTCTTAAATAGTTAAACCCTCAACCTGAAATTACAGCTTTCTTTTTTGGTAATTCAAATTAACAGCAAGTTGTGCCAGTAGGATGATAACTGTGTGAAATATCAATTAGGTAACATTAATTATTTAAAGGTAATTACCAAAAGTACAAGATGATCACGTTCCTGAGCTATCTTCTCCACCAGACCAATGAGGTTTGTTAGATAGTGATGGGCTGCCATTTCTTTTTCCATCACTTCCTCCAGCTGCAGTTGCAAAAGGCCTATTTTCTTCGTTAGTCGCCTATAAAATTAACAGAAAAAGGAAAATCTTCAGACTGGGAATTAATAATGGCATTAAAAAACTTGCTTCACATGTGCAAATCAGCACATACAAGTCTCAAACAATCAAACATACTGTCAAAAATGTACTGGCTCACAATATTTGCAGTGTCAAAAGGATCGTGTCCAACTGCTGGGGCTGTTTTTCTTTACAATATGTTGTCTGAATAACAACAATAACAATGATTCAAAAGAACAGTTTGTGCAATGGCTACAAGCTCATATTTCTTAAGAAATACAATAATATTTTTTACTTTTTAAAGTATTGTGAGCCCATCTCTGAACCAAACTGGGTCCATGAGAAGGTTTGAAAATAGTGTAAGGCCTTATTTTTAGATGAGAACACAAAGGATTAATTGCTTAGCTAACTACTACTCATACTACTACTACATTAAAGAAAAAAAAGAGATATAGAAAATATACAGATAATGTGCATGCAGACACAGAAAAGTGAGCATGAAAACATACAAAACTTAGCAAAACTTGGCAGCCAGGGCTTTGAATGTGACAAAGACATGTTTAGGAAACACAGTTTTTCTGCAGTAGATAGAAACATTAGGGGAAGCCAGACAATTTTACAGACATTTCTGCTGTTACTTTTAGAAATACAAGAATTTCTATACAAGAAAACGAGACTGATGTGACCTGTTTGTCTTTTGCATCATTTCCATTTCAGTTTCCAGGATCTTCTTGTCAGCCATGGAGTTATTTTTCTCCAAGAGCAGTTTCTTGTTTTCAGCTTGCAGTGATGCCAGCTTTCCCATCACATCTTCCACCTCGCAGAGCTTCTTCTCCTGCTCCTGTTGTAACCGTCTGCAAAACCAAGAGTGGAGAACAGGTGTCATGCACAGACCCACTTCACTAAAAAGCTGAATTACAGGAAGATAACCCTGCTGAAGACATGAAAAACATACACTGAGAATGCTTAATGTTCAGAGGTGACATCAGAGAGGTATTACATTCTCAAAGCATGAATGAATTATTTAAATTATTTATTCTGACTGCACCTTATTTAAATTATAAAAATATGTAGCCCAAATGCATTCCTTTTTTTTCCCAAAGAAATTACTAGCAATGCCAAAATACAAGCTTTGAGAACTTCCCAGGACAGTACTGTACCACCAAACAGTAACCTGCATTATCCAAAGGCTTGAAAGTGAACAAATTTACAGAACAAATTTCCAGGGAAACATTACTCTGCACGACAACTTCTGAGTTGTACTGTTTTGTGTTAGTTCTATAGTGTAAAGAATGGAGAAACTTAGAGCTGGTAGTTTAGAATTTCAGGGTCCTTTAGACATGTTCCCAAAGATGGGAACAATGAGAAAATTTGATATATAGTATTGATAGAAGTAAACAGATTTGACAAAAATGACATTTTTAATGCCTCCTCCTCTGCTATTTCAACTGTATAATTAGCAGTACGTACTCTGTGGTAGAAACTTCTACCCATGTTTCTAGATCTGGGATTTCCTTCAGTAAATTTAAATGTCTCCAAAAAGCAAGAGAGTATTTTTGAAATACTTCCTCCCCTTTCTTTGCACCTTGGCAGGTACCAGCAGAGGTTTCCACTGGCCTACCTACAGAGGGCTGTATCTGCAGCTCTGTTCGTGTCCATGCTTTGCAGAATTGATTCTCCATGCACCAGATGTAAATTCATACCTGTTCAAATCATTCACCAAAGTCAAGTGCTCCTCTGCTGCTATCCTGCTATCCACTTTGGCTTTCAGCTCTTCACAAGTAGAATACAAAGCTTCTAATTGCTTCTGGTACTTTGCTATCTCTTCTTCTTGACTCTGTTTCTTACCTTCTAAGATTACTATCTGTTTGGTCAACTTTGAAGCTTTTGGGAGGGAAAAAAAAAAGCCAATCGGGTATAACAGAACTAGTTCGATCACCTAGTGAAACTCCAACAAACCATTAATATGTTAATTCCTAGTTGTTCATAGCATTATACAACAGTGGATTTGTCAGTTTGTATTTTAACATTTGGATTTTCTCTTTTGCTGTCTCAAGCAACTTGTTTGGGTAAAATGCTGAAACTTCAAGACTACTTTACAGAACTGTAGGATCATTGAAACATCATTTTACTTTGAAAAATTCTGATTCAGTTTAAAGTGCTCTTAAATGACGAAAATGAATGTACTGATAGTTAACAGTTCCTGTCACTTTTTCAGAAGTAAGTCAATATGGAGTATGTCGTATAGTGGCAATAGGTGACACTGACACTCTTTTTCAGGATCAGTTACATCCAGAGCTTGATCTTATATTAATGCTACCTACATTCAGCCGTGTCTTTTAGGCATATATAATGTTGCCAAAAGACCCCAACCAAAGAAAACCAAAACCTCCCAAACCCACCAAACCAAAACAAACAAAAACCTTCACAAAAAAACCCAAACTTGCAGTACCATCTTTGGTTCAAATGACTGGCAACTCAAGCACTTTACCTTCTTGAACATGCTGTCTGTGACTATCTTTTGCTTTAGCTTGTTGGATTTCAAGTTGCTCCATCAACAATCCATTTTCTTCCAAGACCAGCTTGGCCTGGGTTTGCAGCTGCTGCCTGCAATGACAAGAAGTTTGTAATTAAAATATACTTCAAATGTTAGCTTATCTCCCAACTGAATTTCAACAGTGTAAACTTAAAAAATCATATATGAACCTCTTTAAGGAACAAATTAAAACCCCTCATTGAAAGCAATGTCAGGGCCTAGGGTAAGCTTATTGGAGACATGAACTCACAACCGTGAAAATGTAATTTATTTTAAATAATGTTTAAAACCTTTGACTAACCAAACCAAAAATTCCCTAGAGAAATTCGGCTGTTAAGAAAAACAATACCAGTCTTTCTGATGTTTGAAAAAGCTTAAGAAACTATTTGCTGTTCTAGTAAGAGCTTAAAAAGTTGAGAAGTATTAGCCAAAATGCAATGAGAAATACAGTAGAAGTGTCAGATGGTATCACATGAATTTAAACTAAACAGTTGTCATCAATCAGCAAGAGCAGCCCAAACCCAAACAAAGTGTAGCAAAATAGCAAGAAAGGATTTCTGGTGACAAGAGCACAGTGTGTACCTGCTTTGTCATGTGTGGCCAGACCTATATAAAAATGCATCTTATTGTGCATAGATCTACAGTGACAATTTCCCCTACCACCAAACCATATTCTCACTACAATTTCAGCTGAAGAATACAGCTAACAATGGGCAGCTGAAAAATATAAACAGCAGATTTTTGCAAACACAGAAATGGAAGTCAACTTACACTTGTATCCATGAAAACCTCTGTGTACAGAAGCTTGTCAGTTCAGCTCTTTAATTCTTTAAAATCAGTTCTTTAATTTACTGTGAAATTACTGCAGTGGGTATAAGGGGAAGGAAGCAAATGTCTACCAGCCACTTGCCAAACAGTTAATGGCTATGATCTGCCAAGCCACATCCTCACCCTCAGCTACGCCTGGCACTGCACCACCACACTGAGTGTGAAGAGCCATTGAAGGTGCAGAACAAAAGCTTGGTAAGGTGGTGTTGCTGCTGGTTTCCCTGCCTGGCTGAACCCAACCTTAAAAAACAGCTCCCAAGCAGAGACTACAGCCAGCCTGAAATAGCTCAGAGAGTTATGACCTTCCCCCATTCATTTGCAGAGAGGCAAAACTAAAAGCAAGAGTGTTAAGTTGAAAAATGAATATTTAAGAAGCTGAAACACCTCTATAAGGGGTGTTTTTAAATTTGGGGACAGTATCTAAGCAGTCAAGGATATATAAAATATCCAGTGTATTTTATTGAAGCACCTGTGCAACACTTAGATACCTTTATCAAATCTATACAATTCTGCCTCGAGGAGACCCCCAGTGGAAGTCAGTCTGTGCTGTTGGGTGAATGTGCAGAAAGACTTCAGATGGAAGAGACAGCTTGAGCAAAGTCCTCCCCATGCAGACACTGTGCCACCTGAGCCCTTGCACACAACCATCACCTGTGTCACGGGACAGTAACAACTTCTATGGTCACTCACAGGGGATGCTGTTCCAAAACCTGCGACTCTGGTTAGGAATTATCTTCCAATTTCCACTTGAAGTTTGGTGGTGGTGAATGAATACCCAGTTACTGTTCTAGTAACACTGCCCTATTCTAAAATACCCCAGGACTACACTGCCTTTCTTTTTCTTTACAGCTGTTGCTTCAAAAAGTTCACCATCACCTTGCAACGGACCAGGACAAACAGCCTCTTCTCCATCTCAGCTACCAACTAATACATGTCTCACTTAATTTTTTACTACTTAATTACATTTGCATTGTTTCATTTCTCAAGAGTATCAAATTCTTCTAATGCCAAATTCAATTGCCAATTTATATGAGTAGAAAACTGATTTATCACTAGCACACTGTATAAGTATCTAACCTGCAGTATGTGGGACAGAATTACATGGTCTTCAGGTGCAGAAGTGCACATTCATATTTAATCTTTATTCCAAAATTATTCCAGATCAGCACTGTTCCATCAAGACAACTGCAACCCTGTTAACTCTTCAGCAAAACCATTTTTTTAAGGAAATTTTCTTTTTCCCCTCAAGATCTCTAATCTTAAAAGTCTGCGTGCAATAAGCAAAATAATTATAACTTGTAATTAATTTCTAGTAATATAACTTGCCATTCTGCAGGAGTAATGAAGTTATTTTTATTTAATTGCTCATGCAGGTCTTCATTTTCCTTCACCAACTCTTCAACTCGTGCTTTAAAATTCTTCATATCCTCCTGGAAGACAAAGAATTTCACATGAAATTCCTTAGAAACAAGTATTTTGTTTTAATTTTTGCAACCACAAAAATCTTCATAAGCATACATGCTTGGGTGTCTGCTAATTCTGGTCTTATTAGCATATTATTTCACTATTCACTCATGCCTAATTCAGGTGAGCATATTTTATTTCTACATTGTTTCATCAATCTAGTAATATCTGATTAAAAATAATGCTGGTATTTGATTTGTGCCACATTTTTGCAAGTTGTAGATCCTTAAAATATTTTAAAAGCTGAATTCTGGAAATTCCTAGATGATACCATAGATTTTTCAGAAGGAATGACATATATTTGATTATGGTAGGACAACACAGTGAATTTGCAATAAAACCCTTGGTGTTATCTGCTCATTTTATAGCTTAATTTTTTGAAGGAAATAATTTACTTTTACAGCCTATGAAAGTTCTGCTCTAAAGAAAATGACTACTTTTCAAAGATTCAGTGACAAAATAATACTTCTAAAAAGCAAAAAGGGTACCCATTCTTTTAATATCTAGAAATAAATATACTTCTACCATAAAGCCCACAGGCAGGTGGAAGAGCAGCTACACAGAGCACTGAATCCCCATTAGGAATGACAGTAGTAAATTCTAAAACAGTAGATAAATAACTAAATAGTAAATTCTAAAAACAGATTTGTCAAAATCATTAAAAAAAATTCAGTAGTTTATTTCCATTTTAGTGTATATTTTCCCTAAATGGCAACTTGCCTCATGTTCAAGAATAAAATCTTCCTTTTCTCTTATTCTGTCTTCATATGCCAACAGAAGAGGTGACAAATACTTCACATCCAACTTAAAAGAAAATTTAAAAATCTATAAATACAAATGAATTCCAAACAATCATCTCATCTGCATTTTTTACTTCTCCCGCTACAGATTGCTCGTTTTAAAAGCTGTTAAGGGTTTCACAGATGAGTTGCAGACAGAAGTGCAGGACTTATACAAGCATGCAGAGCATCAGATGCAGGATGAGATGCAGGATGAGATGCAGGATGAGATGCAGGATGAGATGCAGGATGCTTCATAGCACCAGGCTGGGAGCAAGCTTTGGAAAGGGAAAGGCTGGATGCTGCATTGGCACACTTCACTAAAAAGCATATCACTCTCTGTAACACAGCAAAATGTGGATGCAAAGCAATACAAAACAAAACTGAACCACTACAGTGAATACTACTAATAAAAAAAAAATTATCCTAGATTCAGTATCAAGTGGGAAAGGAATTTTTACATTCTCAAACCTGCAGTTTTAAAACTAAATACATACGTATGTGATTACTGGCTATTATGGCTAGAAAGACAGAGCAGGAGGGTTTTCCTATTCTGTACAGTTCTGAATAACAGTGAGGAAGGAAAATGTAAGATCTGATTAGCATTTCAAGGAGAAATCTTTTACATATTACAAATGCATTTAATTTCACAGACTATTTGCCTTCTCCTTGCCAGAAATTCACAGGCTACTAGTGGACCCGTGACCATTCCTACCATCAGAATCACTGAAACGTTCTCTTTTCTTTTAGTATCATCTTAAAAATAGTAACAACAGAAGATTAACAGTTAAGGAGATCAACAATTAAGTGACAGACTGTGGAAGACCTTGAAGCAAACTGTTTGCTAGAGTATTCTAAGTGAAGATGGCATTTCTGACTCTCAGGCTAACAGTACTTTCCAGTAGTTCAGTTTGTGACTGTGTGCAGTCTGTGGTTCACTGGACATTCAAATGGAGCTGCACACATTCATTGCAAAGTTCTGCCCTACATCTTTTTACATAACCAAAAATATATTCTATTTCTACAGAATAGAAATAGAATATATAGAGTATTTATAATATTGTATTAGCATGTGATAGCTCAGCAAAGTAATAATATCCTGAATATTGTTTCCAGTAAAGGAATTCTACTACTTTACTTAGAAAGGAATAAACAGAGAAATGAAAATATTCTTTGACTTACCAGCCATGGTGGTGGTGGTCCTTTCATGGGTAAGCTCTTCAGCTTCAGATGCTAGGGGAGATGTTTAAAGGGATACTGACATTATTTCCTGCTTTCTGAAGCAACAACTATCCACACAAGCTTATGTTTCTAATTATATGTGTTGCATATGTGATACACACTCAACAACACTGGAAGTTCAGTATCTTACTAATGCAGGAGAACAATACTGATTTCTTCACATTAGACTTAATGATAAATGCTTATCTTAAATTTCAGGAAAAGCCTATGTAATTTGTAGACTTTGTAGCCAATTTGGAGAAAACAAAAACCTCCAAGATTAAATGCCAACGGGACATTTCAGCAGAAACTGCCTTTATAACCAAGATTCTCACCTCTTCTTGGGACAGTGACCTGAATTTAGTTTGATAGCGACTTAATTCTACATTTAAACGATGGACCACCATTTTCAAAGCATCATTTTCATCTACCAGTTCTTGTGCTTGTTGTCTGAGAGAATGTAATTCTGTTGCCTCCTCTATTAAAACAAATATCCAACAAGAAAGTTCAATCAAAACTCAAGAAATGTTCACAACAGTTTCTTAATTCTAATGAAAAAGAAAATTCAATAAGAATCATAGGAGAACTTCTCTCAAAATTACTAATTACTAATAAAAACCCCTACAGCCAAATAATTTTTTTTCATGATTATACAAGCATTCCTTGACAAAATTTCTACAAATGTAGAAAATACTGTTTGGAAACTATTTCTGAACACATACTTGCCAAAATCAATGACTTGAAACATACTATTACAGGGATAGGTTGTAAGAAATTAGAATAGCTACTGAACAGCTGGATGTTTCTCCCACCTTCTCTATGGGAGTTCTCTGCAGCTTCTTTAAGTCTTCTGTTTTCTTGTTCTAGTTTCTTCAGCTTTAATTGCTGTTCTTCCATTTGCTGTTTAGTTCCCTCAAACTGCTGGACCACAGCCTGGTATGCCTTGTTCAGAGACCAGTTTTCTTGTTTTAGTTCTCTAAACTTTTCTTTAGTCACATTTTCCCATGCTTGCCGTGCCCGAACAGACACATCTGTAATGCCACAGTACAAGGTATTTCAATGGTATTCAATCCATTTTTTCTAATATTAGCATTATGTATGAGTGACACTTTATAAGATATAGATCAGCTCATGGCTCCCAAAAGATAAGACCAGAAAGAATAAAAACAGTAGATTGAGAGAGCTGTGGAGTGGCTGCAAGCTCCCCACCTTTTCTCTCAGTCACTGAAAACATTCCTTCTTTAAATGGGAAAGTGTCAGCAGATCTCTCTCCCAAGCATCAGTGACTAGAGAGGTGAGACAGAAATGTTCACTGCAGTAAGCAAAGTGTTTGTGCCCTGCATGGACCAGTCAGTCCTCTTGATCCTTCCTTATTTTAATCATCTATTTAATGCAAGCTTTACCTTCCTTCCCACTGAAGGGCTTCTGTTACTGAACAGAAATTGCTTAACAAACCTTAAAAAAGCCAAATTTTAGATTATTGGCTCACACTCTCAAGTTTTCCTTTCCATCTGTATGGGGTAAACAGCTGACTATTAAAATTAATGCTGAGATTCCAGCCTTGCCAGCATAACCTAATAGCATACAGGCATCCGTGTAACTGAGTACAGGACAAGATTGACATGAAACCCAGCACAGAGCTCTCTCTTGTTACTGATCAGTACAACAACTTAGGTGTTTAATAGCATTTCAGGCACTTCTGGCCACTGTTAAATTCCTGTGAGAAGGCATAAGATCCTTGGACAGCACAGGCCTACAGAAACCCCTGAACATATCCCATCCATGCAACACACAAGGCTCAGAGGTGCCGGGCCTGAAATTGGCCACAAGGCAGACCATGTATCTCATATGCACGTTTGCCAGTTCAGTTGCAATGGGAAACTTCAGAAAGGTGACATCTAGTGTAGGTTAAATTTGAGGTATTGGAGAAGTCCAGAGTGCCTTTAACTTCATTAATCATTTACTTTAGACTTCAAAAGTCACTCAGATTGAAAAATAAAAACAAGGCTAAACCACCTTAAAATTAAAAACCTGGAACTATTGTTTTGATATATATTGCAGAGCACTCAGCACTTTCTCATCTCATCTCAGGAAAAATACTTTCACACACACACACTTATGCAAGCAGAAAAATGTGGTTTTATATCCACATGCCTATTACTAAAGTGAAGATGTCTCATAAAGTCATATTAAAATCAGAGTACCTGGGGATGGAGGAGGTTTTTCACGTATCAGATTTTCAGGTAATGATTTTTCCTCCTATCAGAGGAACAAAAAATGAGACAATCTGTTGTAACAGTTACACTTCATGAAGTGCTCTGAACAGCATCACTGCTGCAGAACTTAAGAAACAAAACTTTAGGAGTTTGTCTTATATAAATCAACAAAATTTAAGGCTGGATTCACTGCTGGTAATACATGAGTTCTCACTTACTCATCTTAACATCACTTTGTGACTTATCACTGCCTTCAGTCACTCGTGGACATTTCAAATTGTCAGTATTATTTTTAGTTGTCAGAAACTTCTCAAAACTACTTTTTTATGGCTGACATAAGAGTCACATAAAGCTTCTTGACCAAATAGGATGGATATTGTTCCCACTTGTTAGTTTGTGTAAAATAAGACTCTAGACTAGTCAATTACGATATGAAGTTGAACTCTCAGTCCCTAACTGGGTATCAGCAAATAAATTAAAATGGAAAATGATCTTCAAAGATGAAGAATTTCTCGCTTTGCTGAAAAAAAATAAGTATCTATTTTTACATTTCCAGAAGGTTCTTTCACCATGAAAGAACTACAGGCTCATTTACAACAATGTATTTCCTTGAGGTGAACATGACTGATGCAGAGCCTTTGTCCGTGTTTCTGTAAAACAGCAAGGAAGTTTTGGAAGGATATGCTGCCATGTAATTTAACACACTGATGGTACTGAGTGACACTGCTGACTAAATGAGTCAAAACTTATGAGCAATTTCAAAAGAAAATATACGTGGTCAAGAACTTGAAGAAAAAAGTTATGATAACAATGGGAGAACTGACCATTTCTGTAAATAATATTGCAGCAAGTTGAACCTGAGAAACTAAACTTTTGGGTGTTCTTTTTCAACCCTGTGAAATCAGTCAGACAGGCCTAGCTGGAAACCTATAGAAAAACGTGGTAAAGTCAGGCTGAGAATTTGAAAATGATCAGTAAGAGCTCTCTCTTGTTACACTATGATGTGTCCCATTCTCAGTTTGTTTCTTTCACATGAGGAATAACAAGACAAGAAGAAAACAATCCAGTCTTTGTATGGCATATTTACCTATACAGTTGTGTTTTTTCAAAAGGAAAGCCACTCTTGTAATCCAAACTATCAGCTCTTTTATGACACCCTATTTTTCAAAATCAACTTTTATGCAAGTCTTACCTTTAAATTCAAGCCAAGATGTTGATCTTCTGCTAAAGAAAAACAGATCTTTCAGTCAGTCAAGAATTATTTGTAAGTCCATAAACTCTAAGGGCTCATAAGATTATGTATGCACACCTATTAAACACTGCAAATAAATGTAAGAAAGTCCTCCCTAAAGCACAGATTAGATCACTAACTTTCCATTACCTCTTTCATGGTGTATCAGGACACTGATGTGAGTGACCCCTTTCTTTACCTCACACTGTATAGATGCAAGTGATGATGAAATGATGCTGTACTGTTGGCTTCCATTATAATTTTAGAATTTGACTAAAGGGCAAATGAAATATTTCCATAGATTTTACTGGCCGTGAATCCTATTGCACCTCTGAGCAAAGCAAATGCAGTTCTGACAGCATTCAAGACCTGCAGCACTTACTGTGTAGAAGAGGGATTATAAATGCTCTATTTATCCTGTTCTTTTCAGTTTAATGCCTTCACTTCCCAAACGGTTTTAGCAAAGCAACTCATTCTTTCTGAATATTCTTCTCTATAAAACTTTACAAACTACTCCATTGAAATCATACTGAAAAAACACTGGGATCCAACATGAATAAAACTTAGAAAGACACCATTTTTTCAAAACAGCCTCACATCTGCTTCTTCTTTCCTATCCAACAGCGACAGTGTTGCCATCCTCTGTAAAAACTACATTTTCCAGCTTTGAAACAATTCTCATTTCCCATTTTCCTGATTTTAAAATAACAGACAAGATACTCATGCAATGAGACTGACACAAGTAGATTGGTCTTGCTGTATTGTTTTTTCGCCACAATATTGTATTGTGGCAAGAAAATAGCTTAATGACAGGTCCAGTTACAAACCAGATGTCCCTGATTTAATGAAATTACTTATTAAAAAAACAATTATTTGTGAAGCTTAACAATTCAGAGCTTCGGGTGATAACCTGAAACTGATGATAATTAACTTCTCTATTCTACAGAAACAGCCTCTGTGATCTGAGGTAGTTTTAAGGCCCAGACCTTAAGAAACAGCAATGATCATACAAATTCTGTAGATATCATGTCATTTGATTATTAAAAACCCCATAAGTTCTTACTGATGCCAGACATGGAGTTTTTTTCAGGCAAGAAAAATGACTGATTAAAAATGTTTTCCTCTATTTCTAGCTTTTCTCTTTCTTTAAGCTTGGTAGTTTCCTTGGTAGTTTCTGTAGTTCCTACTGTTTTCCAGTTTTCGAGTACAGCAACACTGTAAGTTTCCAGAGCATAAACTGGATTGATTCACTGGATTTATAGTAAAGAATGACTGTATTAGGCAAGACAGAGTTCAGAAAACCTTTTTTTTTTACCTCCTCTCTGTTTTTACACTGGCTGAAATCAGATATTTAGGAAGTCACTCCACAGGGAATATAGACCAATCTTACCTCTTTATGCATCTCTTTAATTTTCTGTAACTACTAAAAATTACTGTTAAGTATATAGCAACATTTTAATCACCTTTTTAAAAGAGGGATATACCATTATCATAGAGTATTACATTCATTTTATTCAAAAATTATTTTCCCCAATGGTAATAAAATGTATGGTATTTTGAAGTAAAAGTAAGTTTATTTACCTTCTCCTTCCAAACTTGATTTCTCCACCACTACCTGGGACTCAGTTTCCTGGGAAGGAGCCTCTTTCTTGTCACCCTTAGGACTAGGAGATGGTAGAAACTCTTCCTATGTAAAAACAAGACAAGCCTATTTAAATCATGGTATCACTGTTAAAATAGGCCATGGGCCTTGATGTCTGTCTGTCAAATCTTTAGTGTACTAATGTCCTAGTCACACTCAGAACTGTATGCCAATATTTTAAGATAATAAATTGTAAGACATACTTTTTTCTGAGGAGGCATTTTATTGCCTCTTTCCCACTCAGGTACCTCTTCCTGTTTGTTAAAGTTTTTGTATCATTTTGGACTGAACTTTAAATGTGCCTTAGGAGTATTAAGTTGTTCACTAGTGGTTAAAACAATCCAAAACTGTAATATAGAAAAATCCGCTGGTCTTCAAAACAAGGTAATTTATTTCATTTGATTCCCAATCTCCCTGTCTCTAAAGAAGTCTCCTCAGCACAATACTGAACCACTAATTAAGCTTTCACCATTTAAAAGCAAAGATCCTAGTGCTGTTAACAAATCATCTACTATGTAAGTACCATGCTCAACATAAATCACTGGACATTTTACAAGGCTAAATTATGCATGATAATTATATACAATACCAGTGTTTCCCTAATAACAGAAGGCTTCTAATAATCAGAGGTAGGCAATCTGTGAGAACCAACACATCTGCCTAACTCATGTAAGAGTAAATGAATCACAAAAAGAAGCATAGAAAATAAATACTGAATTTCTGAAGAACATGAAGAGAAAATAAAGCATCAGAAATATTCAACATGTGCACTAATATATTAGAACATGGTAAAGTAATTAACACATTTAAAAATCCTACCTTTTTACTTTTGTAAGGAACAGCATAAATGGCATTGGTGCTAGAGCTTTCTTCCCTTTTCTCATTGCTCTGAGAGCTGGACTCTGCCTCTTTATCAGCATCTGAGAGAGAGGTGTCCATGTCCTCATCTTCACCATAGTTGCCTGATATTTCCAGGGACTGTACAGGAGACCTGTCACAACCACCAAGTTTCCAGGTGGACCTGCACATAAAAAGCAACGTAATGCCTCTTTCAGCTCTGCTGTTTACTCTTCAAAAAACCAACACTAGAACCATCAGTCTTACAAGATACACAAGTCCAAACACCTAAACTAGCTGCAAAGGAGGAATCTAGCCTGTGTGTATGCTCTAACAGACAATTAACACTGGAACCACCTTGGCCTCTCCATCCATAAAGAAAATGCCACATTAGACATAGAAGGTTGCTAATTCTGTCACGTTACTCAGTTTAACTCAGTTAATCACATTTTGTGTAGCTGATCAACAGAAGTAATATATGATTTTAGTTATGACTGCTGTACCATCCAAGTCTGCCTCTCTGAAGACTGTATGCGTGACATCACTTTACAAGAAACGGAGAAAGGATTGACTTCAGATTAAATTTACGATGTGCTAAGAAAAAAGCAGGGATTTGCTGTAACTCTTTAGTAAAACTGGATCATTGGCAGATTCCATTTGTAAGCTAAGCTATCAAACCAGAAATGACACACTACCCTATTCTGAGCTCCGTGGCTGTTGCATATGGTTCAAACCCTTCCTGTGGCACAGAGGTGGAATCACTTTCAGAGAGGGATCTCTGCCGGGGCTGAGGAATAGCAACAGTGCGGCCCGTGAGTGTCGTGGTCAGGATGGCTGCTGCTAGAGCAGACCTGGAAGAAAACAGAAAGAAGCCATGGAGCAATGTTGATGTCTTCCTGACCTCCACATTCTAGATATTTTTCCTTTGCAAAACGTCTTCACTATTTAAGCAAAGCAAAATGTTCACAGTTAACAAGCATAAGTAACACCGAATGCCTACGGGACTGCTTATAAACTATTAAGTCCCAAAGTAAAGCACAAAATGGGGCAAGCTATTGTAAAGCAGCTTTCCAAGAGTAAAGTACAATACTTATTGGCTTTCCCAAATCACATGCATGAAAATCATGGAATATTCTGAGTTACTTTCCCAAAATTCACATCAATCATTTACAGCATTTAGCATTCACTTTAGTCATAACAATTCTACCTGGTCTTGTGCTGGCAAGGTGTTCCCAGTCCTGCTATTCTGCCTCCCAGTTCCCATTATTCTCTACTCTGAACCTTTTACTGATGACTCTGAAGTTGTTAACAAATGTTGGCATGCTGCAAACCAGGACAAGCATGAAGGAGACAGGAGAGCCTATTTGTGGGACACTGTGGAGTGTAGGAAAGGGGATGATGAAGAGGAAAAACAAGTAGGAGTTAAGATTAAAGCAGAGAAATTGTGAGGATAGTAAAAGACAACTGGAGGTGAAAAAGGAAGAAGAAATGAACTAGGATTGAGGAGGAATGTTACAGACTCTAGAAAGACCACAGAAAACAACCAGAATTGAACTAAACATAGAGGAAAATACAGAATAAAAACTGTAAGAAACTACAACTTAGAAGAAAAATCGATTTGTATTTTTCTCTATGTAACTTGCCTGTATTGCTAAATCAAATCCAACACGGTGTTACATGCCAGTTTTTAAAATCCCTGGCATGGCAGCAACATTTAATTTATGGTTTTCTAATGAGCTAAGATTTCCTGAGTCACAGCACCAGAACTGCTGCTGTTCTACAGTCTACTGTGGCAGCCAAATTAAAAATTACCCTAACTTTAAATAGTCTATCTGTCTTTAACTGACTCAGAAAAGTCATATCTTCTTAAGGCTTAAGGCAATAAAGCATATTTAGCATGCTTAGGAATGGCAGAAAAATTCAAAGAGAAGGGAACTGCCCCACTTAAAAATACATTGTTTCTATGAAAAGGTTTATGTAAATACTGCAGCAAAGACTCGAGATTCTTCTACTCATGCTTTTCTAGTAGGTTACAGTACTTGAAGAAGGCAAAACCAAACCAAATCAGAACATACCTGGGCCTTTCTGGAGAAGGGTTTGGACTACGAGGGGGAGGGGTGCGGGGAACTGCAGGTTTAGGAGCTATGGTGGCAGCAGGGACCAGGCCATGAGCTATGTGTTTCTAAACGATTTAAAATAAAATTAGTTGGCAATGACTTTAAGGATCACAATGAAAAAAGCACAGAACACGCACAAAAACTAACAATGCAAAATAATATAAAAAGGAAGAACAGTTACATGCGATTAATGGGAACTGAAGACTTGAAATGGTCCCAGGTTTAACTGTCTAACATGTATGAACAGCTGCTAATGAAGGTTAGAAATGGAACTTACAGGAGAACCATGAATGTAGGTTTTTTACCCACTCTATCACAAACTGCAAAACCAGAATTTTAACATATTCAATCTTTTTCTCTCTCTATATATACACACATGAAAGACAGAACTAGAAAATAACTTTTTTCAAAATATTTGAATGCTGCTTCAGAGTAACAATTTATAGTCCCTTTCTTCTAGGGTCTGTCAATCAGAAGTAACCCTCAGTCCTGGCAGTATAAGATGGGAAAAATCCCTATCACTAAGAGTCTTACGTCAAGGGTTCAACACGAATTTAAAAAAAACCTGAAGAATTTTTTAGCAGCACAGTATTTTTCCATATAAAGGGATAACATTAGCTCAGAAAAACTGGGACCAGAGCTTCTACAAAGAGTACTGTGAAGTGAACCCTGTAACAGTTGAGGCTGGAGGTGAGCTCTGGTCTAGTCCAAGTTTTGGCTCAGAGCTGGCTCAGCTAAAGAGGGTTGCTGCGGATCTGTCCAGTCACATCTTGTGTACCTCCAACCTGGTCCAGTGTTGAACCACAGTATTTTATTTTTATGTATGAGTTGAATTGTCTGTGTCTGAATTTGTGGTCGTTGCCTCTTGTCCTCTCTCTGCATCAGAATAAACGATGTGACAATAAATCCCATCACCTCTGCACAGATGTTACTTTTCAATTGAGTAAAACAGGCCAAGTTCCTGCTATTTCTTCTACAGAAGGGTTTTCTTCCCCCCAGTTATTCTTTAAATCACTTCTCCACCAGGGGAATGAGGAGGCAAACTGGGAAATACTTCTGTCTTTACAGAAAGGCACATCCAATAATTAAACGGTGCATTACAAAGAGTGTGTTTTCACTCAGGCTTATCTTGCAAATGCACTGCTCCTCCTGAACTATGCAAGGTCTGTCTGGTATACACCTTTTGTTTACTAAAGTTTGCCGACTGCAGATACCTCACTGTGATTAGCAGGGAATACAGCTGAGGTAAGGGTCATTCCAGGGTGAAAGTATGATAACAACTGAGGATCAATATTTTAGTTCTGGTAATAAAAGAGTTCAATTAGTTCAAATGCATTAGGAGGTAACAGCCACAGCACTGCTAACAACCCTGCAACCTTCTGCTGCTCTGAGCTTTCATTACTGTTTAAGAAGAGCCCAGCAGACTTTTCTGTAGTTGATAATGTCAAATTAGAATAATGTTTTCCTCCAAGAGAAGGTGGATCCTGCTGCTCAGAGCTGGCAGACTCCACAACAGTGTTAGTAAACACCAGGATCCACCTTCTCTTGGAGGAAAACACTATTTTAACTCGAGTCACTTGTGTGTCAACATTACCAACTACAGCAAGGTCTCCTAGGCTCTTCTTAGCGCTAAATTAATATAGTAACATTTATTAATTCACTCTGGATTAGTGAATGTGCGCTTTGAGGATGGGCGAGGCAAGTCCCGGGATCCAGCCCGGGGGATCCAGCTCCAGGGATCCAGCCCAGAATCCAGCCCTGGGGATGCAGACCCGGGACATCCAGCCCTGGGGGATCCAGCTCCAGGATCCAGCCCTTGGAGGAGCCGGGGGGAAGGAGCGCCCCAGCCCCCGCAAATGCTCCTGTCTCAGCCTGGGGGTTATTATCCTCCCCGATTTCCACCTCAGGCCAAAGCGCCCCCCCCGGGGACCCGCCCCGGCCCCGCTCCCGAGGACGGAGCCCCGCGCTGGGCAGCGCGATACTCACGAAGGGGCCGCTGCGGCCTCTCCTGAACAGGAACGCCATCGGGACGGGGCCGGGACAGGGATAAGGACAGGGACAGGGAAAAGGATAAGGATAAGGACCGGGCCAGGCCGCTCCGGCCGCTGTCCCGGCGCGTCGGGCGCTGCTCCCTCCGCCGCCCACCCGGCAACAACGGCGCCGCGGATTCGCTGCGGGCCCGCGCTGCTCCAATCAGCGCGCGCCTTACTCACCCCATCGCCCGGCCTTAGCAACGCGCCGGTGGGCGGGGCAGAGACATCGCCTCGCCTTCTCATTGGCTCGCGGCGACGGAGCGCTCGCTCTGATTGGCTGCTGGTGCTGTCAGTCACGCGCGGGGCGAGGTCAGGGTTGTGAGGGTATGGCGGGCCCGGCTGTGGGAGCGGCCTGGTCTGTGTGGGAAGAACAGGGACCCCGGCACGGCTGTGGTAGCGGCCCGGGGTGTGTGGGCAGGGAGGGGATTCTGCCCCTGCACTGGGCACTGCTGAGGCCACCCCTCGAGTGCATGTCCAGTTCCGGCCCCTCAGGTTAGGAAGGATCTTGAGGTGCTGCAGCGTGTGCAGGGAAGGGCAGCGAGGCTGGGGAAGGGACTGGAGCACAAAGCGTGTGAGAGGGGGCAGGGGGTGTTCAGCCTGGAGAGGAGGAAGCTCAGGAGAGACCTTGTCACCCTCTACAGCTCCCTGACAGGAGGTGTAGCCAGGTGGGGTCGGGCTCTTCTCCCAGGGAACAGCAGTAGGACAAGAGG
>JAWWEW010000020.1:2727862-2765696 GCA_035583185.1 Anabacerthia variegaticeps | reverse complement strand
GATCAGACATTGGAATGGGCTGCCCAGGGAGCTGGTGGAGTCCCCGTCCCTGGGGGTGTTTAAGCAGAGACTGGATGTGGCACTCGGTGCCCTGGTCTGGTTGACAAGGTGGTGTTGGCTCAGAGGTTGGGCTTGGTGATCTCAGAGGTCTTTTCCAACCTTAATGATTCGGTGATTCTGTGTTTGCAGTGGTACTGCTCCTCTGGAGTGTTGCTCCCTAAAGCGTGCCTTGGCCTTTGAGACTCCCCGTTGCCCCTGAAGTGAGAACACTGTAAAGCTGGCAGACCTGAAAATAATCCCTTCCAGCAACTGCCTTATAATAATCTGTCTGGAGACTCCCACCAGCTGGAGGTGCCTCTGGAGCCAGCTTTGCAATTCAAGACTTTCTCCCAGCAAGGGTGGGTGAAGGCACGGGAGAGGCAGTGTGGGGTTTTGTCACTGTCTGTGTGTTTTAATTCAGACGTTTTTCAGATCGAGTAGTTCAAGCTGGAAATGGAATTTGCAAGCCAGCAGCCTGTCTTCAAGTGAACAGAGCTGCTCACTGATTTTGATATGCTAACCAAAACTATGAGGAATCTTGGGGGAGGAGGTAGTGTCTCTTCCAAAACAGTGCATCTTAAGTTTATGATTAAAATGTATAAGTTTGGAGCACGTTTGTAAAATATGTTAATACCCCTTCCACATTTCCTTCTAGGGTGTAACTGCCACTGAAGTGAAGATATAAAGGAGGTCTGATGGCAACAAAAGCAAACTTCCCTGTGACAGCAGGACCTATAGTTGTCCCTTATGGCCATGTGATTGGAAATGAGAAGTGGAGAGGGTCAGAGATAGGCCAAAGGCTACAAGGTAAGCACAAACAAATGGGAAGAGGACAAACAATTCCTGCAAAGCATTGCCCTCTATCACCCGGCAGTGTTGAGAATGGCTGGAATATGGTTTGCTCTGTGCCTGACTGGTCCCATATTTGTGGTACAGACTATGCTAGCAGGCTGAACAATCCCATTTGTCTGCCATGTATTTGTGTGATCTGTCATGTTCTCATGGCTGCAGAGCATTGTGGAGAAGCAGCAGAGGCTGCTCTTGTGTGGCTTTGTGGATATGCATCTCCACTGGACTCCCTTGGATGTACATGGATACTGAACCTGTGCTATCCTGTGTTGGCACAGCAAACTAAATCAGGGTGATCCTTCCAGAAAAGCATGTGATGTTGTTCAAGTTCAGAGTTAACTGAGCAGTTACAGCACTTACAAATCTGTAATTCAGACTATTAATTGGCATTACTAAAGACATCACACAATGCCTTGGATGGCTTGTTTCAGTTTTACTTAAGGGAAAAAGGTTTCTTTAAAGAATATAAAGCTCATTGTGAAGTCACTAGAATTATTGACACATTAGGAAGGTTGTGCTGTGCAGTAATTGTTAGCAAATTTTTAACTACTGTATTTTTTCTTTTAACAATCTCACCTTAAGGGAAAGTTCGACTCATCTTTGAAGATGGCTTGGGCCTGGTGGACTTTCATCTTTCAGACAGAACTTGCATTTTATATATTTCTGAAGCAGATTTGGTTGCAGGGGATGAATTCAAACGAAGATTGGTTAGGTTTAGAAATGTAAGTGCTAAATAAAAAGTTTTCAGTGGATATTTGTTTATTCTATGCTTCTGCAAACATTTTCCTTATTTTTAAATTCTAGTGAAGCTAAACTTTTGAGATAATTTCTACTTGAAAACTGAAAAATTCTGAAGCTGTATGGTAGTGCTGCATTAAACCTCAGTAATGTAGCTGCAACTTATGTTCTTCTCTAATTTGCTATCAGGCAGCTCATATTTGAAAGAATTTCAGTTACCTTGCATCAGCCTGTCATTAATATGGTCTTTTTTTCTTTTCTTTTCAATACAGACCAGCAATCTTAGGGGACTTGTAATTGTAGAGAAAACACAGATAAGTAACCAGTACTTCTCAGCAGTACAAAAATTTGTTGTACTCGAACTTGGAATGGTGTTGCTTCCTGTGGCAAATCAAGGAGAAGCCTCTCAGCTCATTATTCAGCTGGTAAGTTTCTGTGTTAGTGGGCAAGTATGTCCTAAAATATGGGACATGTGGGAAAGCAGGTAGCTCTCATTCATCACTCATTTCAGGAAGAGTACCTGGGACCTTAAAGGGGCACAACATTGTTTGAACATAAGGAATAAATATCCTGCAAGAGTGAGGTGGTAGGATAGTTAAGTGGGAAGAGGGTTAATTTGGAACAAAGGAAACAAGGAACAAAGGTTGAAGAATACAATCCTGGATTTTTTTTCATCTGATCTTGCACTGAGGTGCCACCAGATACCATCAGACAAACCTCACTTAGGTTGGTTTCTCTGTCAAAACCAACCTGAGATTTTGCTTTCTCTAAGGCTAAAGAAACTGTTCTGTGTTCTTTATCCTTTATCTTATTGAATCAAAAAGATAACAAAAATCATTGTTTTCATTTGTGGTTGCTATAAAGAAACTGTTTCCTAGCGAGACTTTGTGGAACTGCATCAAAAGCTGTAGTAAGGGCACACACAGAAGAAGAGAGCTCGTGTTTAAAACTTCCTAGGGATTGCACTGGCCTGTTTTGAGATGAAAGAAACTTTAAAAGCTGAAAGCAGAGCTCCTGCTCAAGTGTCCCTCCCGGCTCTGTTTGGCTGCAGGTGCGGGAGCAGGGCAGGGATGAAAGCACCAACCCCTTCCTGCGCAAGCAGCGCCCTCCGCTGGCAGAGCCCGCAGCGTTCCGGGCCGTGCAGCACATCCCGGGAGTGGGGAAAACAAAGGCTCTGCTGCTACTGGAACACTTCGGAAGCATCCACCGCCTTTGTAACGCATCCCTCAGAGAGCTCGAGCAAGTCGTTGGGCAAACAGCAGCACAACAAATTTATACCTTTTTATCTTCCTGACACGCATGTGTAGTGCTATTTTGCAAAACAAAGGTTTTTTGTATGTTTTGTTTTCCCCTTGTGAATTATAAACTGTTGGTTTTAATAATCATGTGTTATGGTAGTTTTTATTAATCATGCCTGGTAACAGCTGGAGGGTGTTGACTCATTGTCTAGGCTCCACTGCTGCTTTGTTACAGCTGTTCTGCTCATGGAGATTGGGCTGTGAAAATTGCCTCAAAAAGAGGGCTGCAAAGTGTTTTGCATCTCTCTGGAACAAAAACAGAGCAAGTTGCGTTTTTCAGCATCCCTAGAAAACAATTGAAGAGTTTACTCTTGTCTTCCAGAAAGACACCTTGTTAATATGTGCATATTGTTACCTTCTCAGGAACTGGAAATGTGAGTTACAGTGCTTTAAAGAAGTTAGCATAGGTTGCTTTGTAGTAATATCTTTGGTTTATAACTTTCTGGAGTTCTTTGGAGAGTCCTACTGGAATACATCTTTGACTTTGCACTAACTTATTTCTCTGGTTCCTTTCCCAGTTCACATGGTGATATCAAATTAATTCTCTCGTATCTGATATCCAAAATCTTGGTTAATTCTTGTTGTCCTTTTGAATATAGGTTGGGATACTAATAATAAATTACAATATATTTTGACATATTAATTATACTATCAATTATACTGTAATATACACTGTAAAGAAAATAACATGGGAGGCTTTGAACAAAATTCCTATTTCATACTGTTCTTCCAGTATTAATCTTTTGAAAATTTATTTGTAGAGGATTGGTTTTCCTGACATCTTCCATTTTATTTTAAATTATATTCTTATCCCATTTTCTAAAGGTAAAATTGCCTTTTTCTTTATGTTTCTATTGAGGAAGTGTGTGAAAAGCATCTTTCATACTGCTTGGGGTTTGGTTTACAGCAGGAAAGCAGCTGGGTAGGATTTTCGACTCCCTTTTGAGGGAGCCTTGCTCTATAAGCAAGCTCATACCCTGGTTAGCATGGGCAACAGATAGGCCTGTTATTTATACTGATTCCATACTTGGGATGAAAATATAGCTGTAATTTAGACATAAATATTTAATTTAGAAAAACAAACATCAGAATTTCCAGAAGTAGAGAACAAGATACAATTCTTTTTTTGGCATATGACTATTATCTTGCAAGGCAAATACCTTTTTACTGCATCAAATCCCATATGCTCACTGCATTAAATAGAGTTCAGTTGAAGTAGTAACAACTAGTACTAACAGGGCTGCAGACCGAACTACTAATCTATTGCTAACCTTTATTTTTTAGGGCTTCATAGCAGTCTTGTACATCCTTGTGGATAGACATTTGTTACAAGTATTCCTGTGGTCTGAGCAAGAACACAAGGCACACACTAATTTCACTGTAAGTTAAGTTAGCTGTTGCCTACCACTCAATGTAGATTGAATCTTTAGTTAGTTGACAGAAAACAGCAGTTTTGACTTGAATCGAGGGGTGTTTTTATAGGAGAACTCTAGAGATATGTTTATCTCTTCATAAGGAAGCCAATTTTAAACTCTAAAGTTTCTGTATTGTGCAATATAAACTTCTAAGAAAGTTTCTTAGATTTTTGTAAGCAACATTACAGAGACACACACGAGGTATAGCAACAGTAAATAGCAAAAACCTCTAAATCAATCATGCTGTATCATCCAAGCTGTAGCAGAATAAAAAGGCTTCTACGAAATGGTAACATCTGATTTTTATTCTTAAATAAGTGTCATCAAGATATTTACACCTATTACATAAGAAACTAAAAATAAATGACAACTTTAAAGTTTACACCAAGATGCAAACTTTCCCCTTTTTAAAGTTTTGAGTATCAAACAGCATATATCTACTCTGTAGATGGCAATGTTAACTAACACTACAGTGTTAGCGATTTTCCATTCATTTCAGAAAATAGAAGAATCTCAAAGAAATGCTCACCAGTTATTTTTTTGTCTCCTTCCTTATTATACATCTACAGCTTGCTCACAAATTTTTCCAAGGGCAGAAGAATTTTTTGGGGTTTTTTTTTTGCTTGATATGATGGTAAATATTCTGCCACTTAGCACAAGTTAAAGCATCACTGCAATTTATATGCTCTTGATCAATATCCTGTAATATGTCTGTTTTGAGATTTGTTTCACAGCTATCCATTTTATCAAGACTAGTAAGATACAAGTCTTAAGATAAGTAGGTTAAATAAAGTTGTTTGGAATAAAGCCTGTTTTTAAACAATTGAACCAGCAGGCACTTAAAATGTAACCTAGATCAGAAAAAGAGCAGTTTTAAAAGCCTTTTGGAGTTCAAAGGTATTTTACATGTTAAGCCTTCTCATTCTCCTCCAGAATTAAATTACCTATTGAGTAGAACACACCTAGTAGTCTTAGGAGGCAAGTGTCTCTGCATAAAAACCACAATGCTATGACACCACCCCTTGGCACAAGGCTGGTTTCTCTGGATAACATTATAATTCTTTAAAGTAGTGTTAAGTGATTTATTATTGACTCTTAAACTTTAGGAGCAAAATCATCCTGTAACGTGCCCCCTGTTGTTTTGCATGCAGCATCAAGTTTGTAATAAATAACTCCCATCTAGCATAGTCATAATAAAATTAGTCATGGTAACTGTAGTTTGGAATTCCAAAGGAATCCAGTCCTCATGTAAACAATTCTATCTACATCTTGTTATTGCATACCTCCCAAACCACTTCATTCCAACCTTCATATGCTTGAGTTTTCCAGTTCCTGCCATGTACAGCAAATGAAGTCAGTGGTATTTGTCTGAGTTTACACATACATATATCAAGATAAAATTGATCAGTGTTTTTATATACATTTTAAACAAAAGTGACATGTTCACAGATCCTTCCCAAAGATTCAGTACAAGGAACTTTCTGTATTCAGAAGTGTGAAGGGAGAAAGCTTCTTCTTACTCTGAGAGCTTCCAGCCACAGCTGAAGGAAGGCACAGGGTGCTTGCAGCTTTCTGTCTGTTTTTAGTTCCCCAGCTTAGAAAAGGGAGTTTCAGCGGGGCTTTCTTGGTCTGATCAATTTTATCCTCGTCCATGGCTAAACAGATTAAAGAGTATGTCTTCTGCATTCCCACAGAGTATGTTGCACTCTTGCTATGCTGTAGGAGAAAGAGAAGCATTATAAGAGTCAGTCACCCAAAATGGGTCAAAACTTTACAGTAACAAAAGGGTACTGTGCAAAGAGCTTTGCAGGGCAGACTGCAGCATGCAGTCTGTGCTAATGACATGGCTAAGTGAGCCCTTTGCAGGGCTGGGATCCTGGGATTTTGCACATGTGGACCCAAGGGTCTACTCTGCAAAGCATGAAGGGGCTTGGGAGTCTTCCCATGGGTTGTTCAGCATTTCCTTGCTTCTAGATAACTATGTAATATGTACAATAGCCTCTCTACAAAGTTAATGTATGTAGTTCTGGCACAGTCTGAAGGGAACTCCCTTGCTGTCTCTGGACAGTTCTGTGCTGATCCCAACTAGGACAACGAGAGCTGCTGGAGGACTTTCTTTTGCAATACTGAAAGGCACAGCGTGTGCCTTTCACAGGCTTCTGCGTCTTATCTTAGCTGTGCCCTAGGGCAATTTCATTTTGTTTCCAGTTGCAGTGTGAAGTGGCAGGTGTGTAATTCCTTATTTTCAATAAGGAAAATCAACTCCTTAAACAACATTAAAAAAAAAAAAGCTAACAGCAGTAAGGGCACCTTGAGAGCTTCTAAGGCAACACTACTTCAATGCCTAAGCTTGCCAGGGAATGTCAGAAGCATGAAGCAGTGGATTTAGCTGAACTACAGGCTCTTTCACACATCAACTAAGTTATTCAGAGCTTAGCATTTTTTAATCTTGTGATCACTTTCCCTTGGTCTAAAACTTCTACAGCAGCTTAGTAACTGACTAGACAGTTAAAGTCCACCAAAATAAGAAATACATACATTAATCCGTGACCTAATACAAAAGTCACAGGTCATTTATGTTAACAGTGCATAGAAAATAAACACGTGGTCTTGGATGTTCTATTTCATTCCATAATTGTTTCATTGTGGCTTTTTCCAATGCTGATCAGAGTAATACTTTCATCCTCTGGGAAAAGTTAGAGGAATTTAGGGAATTTTAGAGGAAATAAACTATGCCTTGAAAATTATAATGCAATTAATCTAAGTAGCTCCACTACAAAAAGACCCACCACCCAACCATTCTTATGCTCACAGACTGCCTTTAGCTTGCCAGGTCACAATGATTTCAACAGATTGTTTAAAACTGAACACACGCCTGAAGGCTTTATATGTTCCCTGGCAGAGTGGGATATCTGCCTACATGAAAGCACACATTAATCAGGAGCTGAAGGCAGGCAGGTCACAAAACCCTCACACACATATCCAGTCTGCAAACCATATTTGCCCCAGGACATACCAGGGATGCTGCTGTATCCTGGCAACTGACCACTCCCATCTCCAGGGGCTGCTCTCCCGCACTTCGCAGTTTTTCCAGCACCTCATTCACTCCAAGCCACTTGCAATCCACACCGCCGACTGAAACAATGTAGTCCCCTTCCTTCAGGCCCATGGACTGGCAAAAGATCGTGCACGGGTTATTGTCTTGGATTTAAAGATGCATAAAACGTTTTTGTCATCGTAGAGTACCTGCCCTAAAGCCTTTGCCCTCCTAGATGCTACAAACCCACTGTCCAGCCAGGCACGTGCAACTTTCTCAAGTACACAAAGTACCTGTTGAGTTACTCCTGAGAAATGTGATTCTCGTATAAAGAAATGTTGGCTCTTTTTACATGCTTTTTGAATTTCTCCTTACGTAAATGAGCCCAGGTTTTTGCTACCCTATCATCCCCCACAAGATTTTTTTCTGCTGTGTTTATTTCTTCATTATTTTTATTTGTACTTCTGTGGTTGCTTCTGCCTTTTCTATAGCTAAACTGTGCTCACTGCTGCATGCTGCTTTATCCCTTTGGATTCTCCTCTGAAAGAACAACAGAGTACAAGCCAATAAAATGTTCTTTCCCCCTTTCCTTGGGCACACACCACCTTGCCTTCCCTTCCTGATCCTCATCCTTATTCTTTTTGCTACTTTTTAAAGCATTTATCCCTTCTAATTTCCTGAATTAAACAGGGAGGAACATTGGCTTTTATTATTTGTAACTTTTTAACTATTACAAGCAGCAGAGGAAGAAATCAATTCTAGTCTCAGCTGACGTCAGAGATATGGATATTCTAACCTACAATGTACATAGCAGAGAAAATGTGTTCAGATTGCAAGAATTGATTGTACTAACACATAGAACTCAGTAAATACTCTGTGCCGGAGTCTGCAGAGAAATTGTTTATATTGCACCAATGTACTTACTGCTGCAGGACAAACTGGATCAAGGCAATAAACCTGTGCTGGTGACCCTCCTTTCAGATGGAAGCCGAGCCCTCCTGCTTCCTGGGGGATGCGAATGGTCCGTGGAGCTGTCCACCTCTGCTTAGCTGAGAACACTGTCAGTGGGCCCTGCAGGGAACATTATGGTGTGCTCTCACTCTTGAGTAAGCATTTCTGCTCTTTCAATGCTTTAAAGCTCATCCTTCATAGATTTTACTCAGCTGAACTTCCAGCTGCTCCCCACAAAGTGCTGACTCCTACTTTATGACTGTTCAGGTGATACTCAGAGTGGGATAAACAAGAGCCAGGTTGTTCCAGGATCTCTGTTAAGGTGTGCAGAATCTTGTGGCTGCAGCAGACTAAAATCCTGTTTGGCTCCATTTTGGAGGGGATAAACTGATTCCTAATTCCCAATTCCTTTTGCTCACCAACATGCATGCACAGAGCCAGCTGAAAGACTGGCACGTGCAAGTCCCCCATTCTGCGTGACCATCTCGAAGGACCACAACCTTGAAATTGTGTGCAATTATTTATTAAAATTTCATGGGATTTTTATGAAGCTTGTCAAGACTGAATGGTGTGCAAGCCATATACAAATGACTCTTATTCTTTGCTAGTCTCAAGCTGACTTATCCCTCTAAAGCTAGGAATGATCTCTCCAATAACTTTAGCCAAAAAACCAGTTTCTACAGGATCAATTTTCAGGCTAAAACACTTGTGTCCCTATCCTCACATTAGACTGAATTTATACTTGCTATCAAAATGGTAGAGGTTGCTCAGCATTAGCATTTTACATACCAGCTTGTGGAAGAAGTCTTTAACTTTCACCTTGGAAAACTGAGGAGGAATTGTTTCTATTTTATGTTCTGTTTTAGCTAAAACAAAAAGAAAAGAAAATTAGTTTTCTCTCAACTATTAGTTGACAGACAAACATTTATTTTTCTTGCATTCCAGGCTAGATAGAGATTTCTCCTAAATTCTTGCCAGCCTGTAGGAAAACTCATTTTTGTGTTAATTTGTAAGACAAATATCTGAATCACCTTAAAAATATGTTCAGCGCTCATAATATCATCACAGAAACTTAAAAAAATCCACCCAAACAAAGCTGTGCTATTCCCCTCTTTAATTTATTTTTCTTTGAGAAGTATTTAAATCCAGCACTCATACTTTTCTACTGCTTCCAAAGAGGGAAAAGTTGTATGAGCTGAACTAAGGCAGAAAAAACCAATAGCAGTCAAATTGAGTTAACAACCTAAACTAGTCAAGAGTTGTGCCTCAAGAAACAGCTACTAGTTTTCCCCCAAATAATTTTAACTTTTAAAGTTTCCCCATTTTTTCCAGTTCTTAAGACAGTCACCAAAAAAAGCTGAATTCTAACTAAGCTTCATTGTTATTTACCCCAGAAAAACGTTGCCTGAGACAAACACTGTACAACAGCTGCAATAAGAAACTGAGGAAACACGTAAGGAATCTGAACTCTACAAAAGTCCAGCATATACTAATACGTTATTTGTCATTATATCTGTATCCACATATATAAATTGAAGGCATATCCCCATGAAAGCACATCCACATGTGGTTAGATAGCCTGTATTTCAGGCTGTGCACACTTACGAAGGACATCTGGAGCCTGGATTAGACTTAGAAAGTCATCTTCTGTCTCCTGCTGAGCGTACTTGAGAAGAGAACGCTTATGGGCAGCCGTCAGAACCTCCTGGAGAACATCAATGTTCCGAAGCTTCTTACACAGCCCACAGACCCTCAGAGCCTCCTCGTGGTAAACTATGGCTTTGCGTAAATGTGCTTTCCCTGGAACATCGAAAGCATTGCCTGTCACCCTCAGCCAATACATACAGGATCATTTCAGAGGGCCACTGCCTGACACTGGCACTGACCTAATTGTTTTCTGCGCACTTTGTCCTTCAGAACAGCAAGGGCCATCAGTCCTTCGGGCATGTGGTCATAGAGCTGGGACAAGGCTTTCTCCTGCTGGTCCTCGTCATCACCAGGCTGCACTGCAACAGTGGGCACAGAGCATTAGCCACGAGACATCTCTGGGTCCCCTGTCCCTTCAGCTCTGTTGATGTGTAGTTACTGCTACTTGTATACACTGATAGGAATTTCAAGTTTTTAGGAACTTTGTCAGTGTCATCATCTGCAATATGCAAAGAATACTTCTAGGCCAGAATGTGGATGAAAATTGAGCTATTTAGTAGCATGTAATGGATATAATTTTACTTTTGTTTCTGCAAGAGCTGGTTTATTGAACTTTCACATTCTTCTGTAAAGGACAAAAGACCATGGCCTTATATACGAGTGGGGAAATTTAACATATGTATACACTTGAACTTATATTGAAGCACCAAAGTTGCTGGCTCCTAGTCTTACAGAACCAAATGAAAACTGTTGGTGTGTTTATTATCCCTATTTATATGAACATATAGATAAAGTATGATTCTTACATTCATGGTCACACAGAATGGTGGCAATGAAGTAATGTGCCAGAGCTTTGTAATGGTCTGACTTGATTTGGGCCAGCTTAGACCAGGAATAGGGAATATTCTCTTTCACTGGTTCCTGATTCATTGCAGTGTCAAGCAGCATGTAAACCTCTCCCACCTGAAATAAAGCACAGAAGTCAAGTAGGAGAATTTAACATTAGCTATTAAGTGCACAAGTAAGGGATATCATATTCAGCCTTAAGATGATTTCATGTGCAATCACATCACGAGGGGGAAAAAAATAGGGTTAGAAAGGATTGGAAATAAGTTTTGAAAAAATTTTAATTCCATCTCTGATATTTTCCTTACAAGAAAGGTAAATCTATTTTGTACACAAACAGATGCACTGACTCAGTAAACCTATATAGGTTCAGAGTTAAATAAAAAAACCATATCTTAAACAGGTTTTAATTTATAAATATATCTGACTGAGTTAATTCAGTAGAGAAAAAGAATGAAGCATATTACTTGTACAGCAGGTTTGTGTGGAGTCATACCCAGCCTTAAGTTTGTGTGGTCTAGTTAAAACTGGGATACTAGACCTAATAAGAGAGGAAATAAAATATTTTTTTAAGCAATGAATGCTGCTTTAATGGATCAAACTACTCCAACTGACAATCAAAAAAACTTTTCCCTGCAGCTGATCAATCCTACAGTAAGTCAGGGGGGCCTTTTGGTAGAAAAGGCTTTGCCCGTTTATCTAGTGTGGAACCAGTTATGTATCTGCTACTCTGAAGCGACTCAGACAGCACAGGAGCATCTTTGTGGCATCCCCAATTTTTGGCATGTACCTCAGCTAAGTATGAGCAGCTGCATACTGGGGGCACAGCCTGTCTCCCGAGCAAGCCCCAAAACAGCTCTGCAGGCACCAGTCTGACTGTTCATCATGTTACTATTTAGTTATTCTTTTGGACTTGAGCTTTTCAGGTTTGCATACCCTCCCACCAAGGCAGGTTGTGTTCAGTACTTAACAGGGAACCACACAAACAACCCTGGTGGATGAAATCTGTACTGTCCTAAAGAGTAACATAAATAGCTTGTAAAAAATTTACTGCCTGAGTGTTTCAGCATGTGTCTGTTAAACGTTAAGAATTAAAAATTGTAACAGTTTTTGAACAATATTTCAATTGCAGCTCCTCACATTTTAATCCTCTGAGAGGTTGTGATTCTCACTGTAGCTTGCGAGCTTTTCAGTACAATTGTTAACATTTCAGTTTAATAAATTCTGTAAATATTACTAGAAGCTGTAGCTGTAGCACAGCACTGTAAACAGTTGTTTTTAAGACTAAAGTCCCATATTTTACCTTAGCAACTTCCTGTGTCATTTTCACTAGTGTGAAAAACTCATTGCGTATTCCAGACAGACCAGTCTGCTCAAAAACACACTCTCGAGCTTGTGCCAGCATCATCTTCACCAGGACATTCAGCATAGCTGGGCTCATGTCATAGCTTGGGGTGTGGGTAAAAGTCTCCTTTAAGTAGCTTAGGATTCCTGAAATTACAAAATGGTTCTGTTAGCATTACAAGGAGAGAAACAAGGGAACTTACTTCTAGCACCTACCACAATACTTAGGATTGAAAGGGTATCTTCTAGTATTGCAGGGATTCTTGGTATCCATGAAATTAAACTGACCTACAGGTTTTGCTTTGCATTTCCATCAATCACCCCCAGGCACAGTTCTCAAAATTCGGAGGAGCAACAGCAAGTTTTGAAGGCACTGCCCTCGGATTTGCTTGAAATAGTTCTTGTGATGGACCATAAAACTGTGCTGGACCAAATGGGACTTGTGTAAGTATTGCCAGAGCTTGTATACGGGCAAGAAAGAGAAAGAAATCTGCATAATCTGCATTAGCTATAAAGAGGTCACAGCAGAACCTCTGGGTGGAAGGAAAAAACATAAACATATAAACTTAATTATAAATCTCCCTTTCAGAGGCTGCTATGTGCATTGTGTGTCCAAGTGAAAGCTCCATTCCATGCCTGTATGTAAACTAGAACTTTTATTCATTTATATTTAGTAGGGTAAAAATAAGATCCTTCTCTGAACATTTGGTTCCACCAAAAAGATTGGTAATTTCTGTTGTTTATCAAATGAAAAACAAACACTAGCTGTAGTGCAAATATTAAGCAACAGTTTCACAGATGGAAGCAGAATCTTCAGTATGCATGTCATCCAACTCGTTTAGTGAGTTCCACTGACTTGCTAATTGCTGATAACCCTGCAAAAGTGTAACCATAACCTTTTAAGTGTCCCAGCTTCTCTAACTTTACTTCTTGCCACTACACTCACTTCTGGCCACGTTGCACTGTATTTTCCTTCTAACAATTTCTGTGGGTTTTAATTTTCCACATTATACTTGTATCTTAGTTTACAAATTTGAATTCTCGCCGTCTCTACCTTCTTTGCACTGAAAAAAACTAAGCCCAGACTTGCCAGGTGCATCCCAAGTACTGATGGAACTGAAAGTACATGGGGAAAAATATACATTTTTTTGTCCTCAACATCCTTCAGCTTATGCAGAGAGCTTTGCTGAGGATCAATTCTGTGCACTGAGTTCCCCCAGCTCTGGGGAACAGTCAGTAGTATCTGTATCATGTCTCTGCCAGCAGAACCAAGTGTCACGGAGCCATGCACAGGTACAATGAGCTGCTGCTCTGGGGCCCTGCAAAGGTGCTGTGGGAGCAAACAAAGACTTGCCAGTGTTGAATTCATCCTGCTCTGCAAACGTCTTGAAGTGAAAAGCAGTGATTTTTTTTTATTATTTGCAAAGTGGAAGGAGCGACAGTAAAAGGGAGAAATTTCCTGACTACTGAAACTTCTCTTAGGTGAAATACAAAGGTTGAAAAAGACTTTGTTTTAAATAATATCATTTTTTTGATAGCTGTGTATTCAAAAGAAGGGGGTCATGACAACTCAGTTCTGTGGTGCAGTTTGTAGCTGATAAAGCTACCCATACAGTGAGAACCAATAGACAAATTGTTAGTGCATAAATAAATCTTACAGTACATACATAGGACATGTCTTCAAGCATTATGTGTAGCAGAGATGATACTTAAACAAATCAAAAAATCTATTTAAAAACCCCCAACAAAACAAAGCTTTTATAACATGTTAGTTCAAGGGATATGATTCCCTTTATTAGAATTTCTATTTTTCCTTGCTTGGGGCAGAGATTATTTTGAACGTGTTTGCCTTTGGAATCTTTGGAAAATATGTAGCCAACTTTCAGTGAACTGCAACTTGCACCAGAGAACATGGCAAGATTAATTTTTAAGACCCCCATATGGAAAACTAGGTTTTAAGGATTTCTATAAAGCCTTTAAATTGTCTCTTGTACAGATTTGACACCAATGTGCCGGTGAAACAAGGGACAATGAAGCAGTTAATGCCAGTGCTATAGCTTGGACCTTTGAACTGCAGTTCACTATCCAGTATTCACTGTCTTTATTTACGTGCTCAGACTACTTGAATTAAAGCCTGATCTGAGCTCTTCTTGAATTTCTCTATTCCTCCTTTTTTGTGTAATGAAGTCAGTAGGAAATGCAGCAATCTGCAGGACACCAGAATGAGATTAGGAACATTGGCATAAAGAACTTCCCAGCATTTTAAAATGTGTACCTGCAGCTTTCTGAAAAGCATCAACAGCATTTTCCAGTCCCGCCTGGGTCTGACGATTGCATCTCGTTCCAATCTGGGTGTAGAGAGCCCCAATGTTGAATAAAATACTGGCTTTTTCAAGCAACAGATTCTGCTGACACACTGGCACCCCTGTGAAGGAATCATACCTTGGGAAACAAACATTACAAGTGTTAAGATGAGCAGAGTCCATTGAGACAACAGGTATTTGCATTCTGTTTTTTTCTGAGCGAGCAGTGCAATTCTTAAGAACTCTTCTGGACAGTGAAAATGGAGATGAACAAAAGCACCATTATGTTCTGCAAGGACAATCCACACACTGCAAGCCAGAGAACAGCTGTGTTTGAATCTTCAGCAGGTTTTACAGCAGTGCCTCCATAAGGCTGTTACTTCTAACCCTACTCTAAATCATCACAGGGCCCAGAGGACACAGAGGAAGGACCCACATGTGCCGTGTGTTCTCCTACTCAGATGTTGCCAAAGATCAACTCTTGGCATGGGCAGATTCTCCACTGCTTGTGTTTAAGGTTCCTATTTTCAGTTATGACTAGAAATTTAACACTTCCTCTTGGCTACAGGGTAGGCATCTTTTTTCATCATAAAAATTTTGAATTCAGGGTCAAGTTTTGCACACAGATGTAGTAAATACTCCTCTATAATAAATTAAGTCACTGGTGTGTCTCTTCTGGCCCAAATGGGTCTTCTCAACAAATTGAAGGAGGGTCTGACCCATTCCTCATCTGTTCTGTGTGAGAAGGTTCAGGAAACATCTGCAGCTGTGCAAAATGGTTATTTTCTCTCTTTTTTCCCTGGTGCTAACCTGTAGCCCAAATCATAATCTAGTCACTGGCTTCACTCTAAGCATGAAAGGGTTGTATTGTATTCAGGTTTACTCTTAACTCTAAAATAAATTGACAACACACACCTGCAGGGAGTCAGGGGGAGACACACACTGACAATTAAACCACACACAGCTAATGATTAACAGTGTTCTTGAAGGGAAAAGAATGAAAGTACTAAAGAGAAACATGAACTACACACTTACCATGTAAATAAAACTCCCATGTGCCTGGTGGGTGGGAAGAATCTGTTTTCTACATAACCAAGTTGCAGGAAATAACTTATCAACATCTCAATGCCCGCTTGGTCTCGGCTGGGAGTGCGGCAGGCCTTGAAACACAATGGATTAAAGTCAGTGTATTCTGGTGAGCTACAGCATGAATACTGAAACAGCAAGGCTAAAGCTCAGCTTGTGCATATCCTAGAAATGTGTGGAATCTGAGACCAAGAAGCTTAAGGCCATATGGATGCATTCCAAGTAAGAGTTTTTCAGCTGCAGAGAAGCAGCAGACAACCTTTAAGAAAGCAAACAGGATCTGTTTGGTGAGTCTCAGAGTTAATTAAATAAAGATTGCAGGTATTTTATGAAAGCTACAGAGAGCACCTATGGTTTTAGTATAACACAGGACACAAACAATTGTTAGAAATATCCACCATTCCCCTACGATATCTTGCTAGATTAATTCACTTCAACACTCTTCCTGCTAAATTTAAAATACTTTAAATTAAAAAAAATAGGTAAGACCAATCTTGGATTTACAAGATTTAAGAAGTTGTGTCAGTAGCTCAATCCCTTTACATAGCTTAATTTTTTCTTCACTTTCTCTTTACTCAGATTGTACAGCTCTTGGACAATGGAGATTCCTGTGCTGTGTCTCAGAAATGAAGTCAGTAAGAATATGGTAAGCTCTAAGTAAGAGTGGCATATTCTGTTTCCTTACAAATGTTATTATTTGCAACTGTAGATTAAAAGACCTCATAGAATGCCATAGTTGAACTTACCTGTCTCAGATCCATGAGATCTGCTATTTCATCTTCATACTCGGAACTGTCTTCACTATAATGTTCCAGAATAAAGTCCTAAAACCAAAAAAAAGGTACAAAATTGAAACCTAAAATTAACCTGGGCTATTTTTTCTGCAGTCGCAACCACTACAAAATTGACTCAGTTGTGAACAGTGTCCACTCCCTTCCAGTTAACAGTACAGTAACATACAGCAACGAGGCTACAAAAAGGTTAATAATCTGATTTGATATCTGAGACACAAAATTTCATTCTGATGTAAAGGAACCAAACATGTTACATCAGCTCCAGTAGGTTTTCAAAACAACATCACTTGGTGGTTTTGAAAGGGGCAAACAAAAGCTGTTACAAAGGAATCAAGTGACCAGAAAAACTTGTTAACAGAAAGAGACTGTCAAATTCTTGTCAGCTGTTTTTAGGGCAATTCCACTTAAAATAACAAAGCTGCAATGGCATAAAGTGGCACCATAATCTGACCATGGAGTTTAACCCCCACAAGGCAAAAGAGAGACAAATTCCACAGTGATATAAGATGGTTTACTGGGAGATAAAATCTACATTGTACAATACACAGCAGGTCCAAAAATGCAGAAATGGGCTCAAAAAACAGCCAGCAAAGTGTACCAGCCAACAAGAAGCAGTGTTAATGCTGCAGCTCTGCTTGCCAGCTGAGCCAGCCTGCTTAGTGCAAGTTGGAGTATCACTGCATCATGCTGAGTAAAACCTTCATTGCTACTGCCTTTTGCACTTAAACCACTCATCAGTGCTCTTATTAATACCAAAAACCATACAAGACATTTTTATTCTCTTTGGTTTAACTCTACTGTCTCCAAAACAGGATTTCTTATAACATTTTCTGACTCCTTGCCCTAGTTACAAAGGAGCAATGACCCATAGAATTGGTAGTTAATTTTTAACATGTTGTGATCTTGGATTTAGAGCAAAACAAAAAAATAACTTAAATAACTTCTGCTTCTTTAAAGAAATCTGAAATGGAAGTTATTTGTTAGCTTTTCATTCTGAAACGTGTATGTGAAATTTACCTTGAGGGGGAGTGTAAAGTCTACTTCTTTGGTTTCCTTCAGGCCGAGAGGTACCAAGGGAATACTGAAAGTCTCTCTATGAAAAAAAAAAAGCAAAAATATTCAGAAATATTTGTTGTCTGGTTTAATTAGTTTTGTTTTATTCGATGACTGGAAGTTTGTACATTGATGTTTTCAGTGAAAAGCACATAGTTCATAACAGTTCCATCCTGCCCAAGAAAATCTGTGACTTCTCAAGAAGAGAGGGAAGAAAGCTACTTGCCTGCACCTTTTTTTTTTTAATTTAAGCCTATTTTTCCTTCAAGGAACAAAAAAGAGACTCTCAAAGGCTGGCTTGCTGCAATTTAGCTCCACAGCTGGGAGGAGATCTGCCACAGCAAGAGCTATGGTGATTATCAGGAGTTATAATCAGTATTTTACATGCTGCCAGTGGTTTCATTTGTAGAAGTGATGTGTGTGCCTAATGCAGGGGAAACCAGGGCCAAAGGAGAGCAACTTTTACAGTGAAAGGAATAGGAACTCCTTAGTTTCTCCACAGTGCTAAGTGTTAACCTCTAGAATATCAAAGGGCAATAAGGATGAGAACTGTGACCCAAAGATCAGAGCTGCTTCCAGAGTTCCTTGAGGAGGTTTAGCAGATCTGTATCAAGCCATTATAAGGTTTATTTATTATCTTTGTGTTTCCTGAAAACAACTGTTTGACTGTCTAATGATTGCTTAGAGTGTTCCACTACCACCTACAAAATCCCACAGTCATTTATGGTCTTATCAGCACAGCCAGCTTTCTTACTGGTGAAAATTCCATCTTGGGAAGGTGGGAGTAGGAATGGAGCTTCTTCAGCAGAGCAGGAGTCCTTCATGGTCCAGAAAGTGGCTCTGCTGGCCTGAAAGGACTTCCAGCATACGGAGCCAACACACCCGGTAGTGCAAATGGTCTGATTTCTGCCGAGGCTTTCAGGAGAAACCTCAACATTTTTACTACAGATTAGATCAAAACTCTTCCCCCGAAAAGGAAGTGAGAGACATGCAAAAGAAATCCTGATTTACTGATGTAGTGAATTCTAGTATGACCCCCAGTCCCTGCAGACACGGCATTTGTCATTTGAAGGAACTGCAGTTTTACTTTTTCCACAGCTAAGTGTCACACCCATGGAGCCCACGTCATGGAAGCAGTGAGCAGCCAGGGAGGTGATCCTGGACTTCCAGAACTGAGCAGGAATGGCATCAGGCTTCCCAATCCAGCTGAGGTGTGTGCAAGTACTGGGAAGGCCAACCCTGCAGACTGGAGTAACACAATACAGGGTAATCCATAGCCCACGGGTGGGACCTCCTGGGAACAGCTATGTGCACAGTGGAGTCAGAGAGCAACTATTAATAGCTGTTTGCAGCTAAAGGCTGGAGAATAAGTGAATTATTTTAGCTTCTGAAACATAGAAAGCATTTAGAGCTTAGAATGAACAACATCAGAGAGGTAAAATACCTTCAAAACAGATTGGGAAAGTAGGATTAGGAGAGAATAACAAGCATACTGCTGTCCAGCCTCAAGGCTTCTCCCTGCCTGGGGCCTGACCTACTGCTCACTCTTCACTGAGAATCCAAATATTTTAAATATCCCTTAGCTACAAGAAGAAATAGTACTTGTGGAGTGCTGCTCTCGTTTCCACAGCCAGAACTTTCATAGTGCTCAGGTGCATCTATGAAGAGCAGTAAAATCTTGAACCAAAAATAAAAAATAAAAAAGCATCCTAAACCATTTTTGCATCCAGTAGTTGTCAAAGCTCATCACGGTGGTGGAGGGCAGGAACTTTAGCACAGGTTTCTTTTTGAGAAAAACTAAACACAGATATTTTGCATCAGGCCAGCAGTCAGCTGAAAGTCACGCCACTGGAAATGTGCTTATTAAGGATTCCTTGTAATTCACCTGGAAGTTAACAGCTAACTGAGTGCCAAGAGGGAGCCAGGCCTGCACCACGCAGGCAATGAACACACTAACTTTGAAGTTTTACCTTGGAGGAAAGCATTGCAATTTAAAAATTAGAGGAATCTTGGAAAAATCCAACGTCACCTACTTAAAATTTCCCTGCTTTAGCTCCCCAGTTTGGGAATTTCTGTCCCTGAAGGGCACATGTTAAAGATTACCCAGTCTGCTCTGAACAAGAAATCAATGTTGCAATTCTCCAGCTGAAGAGAAGACTTTTGCATGCACCACATTTGAGAGGAGAGATCATTATATCACTAAGTTTGTTCACTCCCCAGTGCACTGAACCATTCCAGTGCTGGGAATTCTGCTCAGTGCCACGTATTCCCAGGGCACAGCTTTCAATTCTTCAAGGAACTCCCTATCTAAGGATTCGTGGCACAAACCTTTCCCGAGTGAAAGGTAAATATGCAGACTAACCCTTAGTCAACAAAGCTACCATCAAATATGTTCCCTTCCAATGAGCTCTGTTCTTTCACATTATTATAGTCCAACATTCACACCTACCTAGAAACCATTTTGTTTCCAAGGGAAAACAGAGGATCTGTTAATAATTGGCTTTATACTTACTCTGCATTTTGATAAACTTCTACTGAGATATTAAGTCCTTCCAGTTCCTCCTTCAAGATCTGCAGGTCTGAGTTTACAAAACTCAGTTCCAGTAGTACCTGCTCTCGTACTTTGTTGTTGGTGGTTGCTCTGCAGAAAGAGATATGGCATTTTTTTTATTGCTGGGGAAAAGGTTTTCTACAAGCTTGGTTGACCCCTGGCCAGCATTCTCAACATTTTTAAGATTTTTTTATCTCCTTGGGAGATGATACAAGACCTCGTGTTGCAGAATTTATTAGTATTTTCTGTCAGGGGAGTGCCAGGATAGTTTGCAGATAAGAGCACACAGCCACAGAAGGTTTGCTATATGCTCCATTTTTTGTGTGTGATTAAAGGTCAGGCTTATTTTCAGGTACATTAATCAACCAAACTAAAGCATCTTAAACAGAATCACAATCCTATTTTTGGATTATGGGACTTTTTTTCCTAGGAGGGTGGAGGTGGGATGAGTCAGGAGACATTTGCTCAAAAGATAATTCCCCATTTTATAAATTGAGTCAAGATCTGTTGAGATTTCTGATCTTAAGAATAAAAGAAAGCAACTTTCCTATAAAACAGTTACTACAGAAAGATATTTCTTTTTAATACAAGACAACTTCCTCTATAATTTGATTTTGTTGGATGTAAATATGATTGTTTCTTGTTTCCTTTGCTATTTATGTATTTAAATGACAACATTTTGAACTGCTGGTATAGTGGATGTTAATATCTAGCCCTCCTGAGCATTTCTGTGTGATTTTTTGAGTACTTATATCACAATTTCTAACCTGATTCTCCACACAGAGAATTTATTAGAATATTACTCATTTCAAGAGACTTAAACCACCTGTATCTATAACCACAGGTATGAGTTCAAGATAAAAGCTCTTGATCTGTATCCACACTTAAGATATTATACCCTTAGAATCCAAATCTTAGATAATAACAAACTTGTTTTAAATTTGCAGCATTTTGCATTTATCTTTAAGACAAATTTCACCCTCATAAATATTTATGAACAACCATCTCATAAATCTTGGCTCTGCTTTGGACACTCCTCCAGTTTTATGGAGCACCTTGGTGTAGAACTCGTTATTCCAAGGCTAAAAGTTTGTATTTCGTATTATAAATTAGTTATCTGTGAGTTTTCTGTGCTGTACTTTATCAAATACCTTGGATTGCTTAAATTAAACACCATTAACGTCTGTTGCCGTCATAAACCAAACCTGACACAAACACAGGGTGGAGTGGCCCTTCCTTGATGAAGGCAGAACCAGAGATAAATGGGCAAGCCTTGATGCCACAGGCTCTTTAATTATGGTATATCAAGGCTCTCTGTTTGCATCCTCCCCAGGAGGGATTCTAAGATCTTCTTCAGAAACCCCAATGTTGCACCCAGGTCTCTTGCTGTGAACATCCATGGCAGTTTAGAGTCAATTCCATTACCTTTTCCTGGTTCTTTTGCACTGTAGACACACTCTGTAGTGACAACCAGCAAAGACAGCTACGAGGGCAATGTGGTTGAGATCCACGTAACTCTACTCTGAATTCAATTTTAACTCAGAGTGTGACTTTCAGAAACTAAAAACAAAAGCCTTTGCTCTATACAAAACATTTTCTTCAGGCGTAGCATTTACTTTCAGCAAAGAGTAAAGAAACCTGCATTTTCAGCTTTTTCTCAAGTCCTACTACAAAAGGCTCCTTGTGGACAGCATTTTTTTTTTCTTTTAGAACTTGAGGAAATTCAAAGAGAATCTGAAAACATAATGCTTGTTTATGTTTTTCCTTCGCGGACTGTAAATACATCGAGTCATGTGAACCATCTAGCAGTCAGGTTAATTTTGAAATTCCTTTTCTTCAAAGAACTAGTAAGTTTTAAGAGCCCAACAAGTGTGAATTCATTTTAAATTTCTAAAAACTTAAGAAATAAGTCTGATCCTCTTTTCTTAAGTAGTTCCCACTCTTGGGATGAGAGGCTGAACTTTAGGACATCTTTAGGTTGAGTGTCACCAGTGTCACATTAGATACTCCTCATCTCTTTAGCCCTTACAAGACACTCCTCTCCTGAGCTGACATGCAAAAACATCTACTGAAAGAACAGTGCTGCCTTTCAAAAGCAGGTATAATAATTTTACTCAGCATACAAGAGGTAGCAAAAGACTCTAAGTCTTACTCCTGAAGTCAGTTACCAGAAAACAAAGCAAAATTAAGTCAGGCACAGAGGTAAAACTCCCTGAATTTTCAACCTGTCCCCTCTCTTGCAAGAGGGGACATAAAGGCAGGTGACAGACAAAGGGCAACCCAGCGATTAAGGGCACGTTTAAGAAAACTGAGTTTATCCAAGCACTTTCACTTCTTTCAGTATACTTACTACATTTTGTTCTCAAAGACCCATTGTTGCTCCAGTTGCAGAGAAACAGACACTACGGGAGACTATTGCAGATGAAAATTGAGAACTTTTTCAGTCCTTTTGTGTAGCAGAGGGATGGATTGATTGTTGGACAGCTACAGGACTGTTTGCCAAGCCTTAAGACAGGGTCAACATAAGGCTGTTCCTATGGGGACAGCCACATAAGAAACCATGTGCTTGAAAAAAACTGGTGGACAAAATATAATACACAAAGAGCAAAATCTCCTCCAGTTACCCCAAACTTTAGGAGAATTTGGTGGCAATGATAATTCAGCTCAAATCACATGTGTGCTACCCTGCTACTCCTGCATCACTACTACTTGGAATAAAGAAGGCAACTGATGGTGCTTTCCACTGTGGAACACAGAGCTAAAGGATCCTGGAAAAAGCAACAGCATAGTGACAATATCTTTATTTGATCTGAGCTGTAGAAGGACTCACTGCAATATTCAGCAAGGTTCACTTGCCATCATCACTAGCAATAAAGCTGAACCAAGAGAACGACCCAAGACAGCCTGTTCAGTACAACAGAGCAGCCTGAAAACGCACTGGAGAGCAGGTAATGACTCTGCAGAGCTCCAGCCTGAGAAAGGCCCAGGGAGATTCACAAAGCATCCAGCACTAATTGATGCAGCACGTTAGGCAGACTGGGAAAATGCAACAAAATTAAAAGACAATTAAAACATTGTTGCTTGGAGGAGAATTAGGAAGCCATGACATGTACCTTAGGAGATTCTCAGCACCAGCTCTCATTCTCACTGCTCGTAAGATCTGTTGGTTTAGGACAGCTCTTTGATTTTGCAGTTTGCTTCGCCCAGTCTCGGCAAGAGGATTGCATCCCTAGAATTAAGAAAACGAGTTTTTTGTTGCTGTTGGACCACACTTAAGAGGGAGTAACAGTGAATTTAAAGGAACCTTAATGGCATGGGTTCTGTATAATCACAAATTAACTAAATTTACATCAATGACAAATGACTGACAGTGTTTCTTATGTCAAACTTGGTCATTAAAAGCAAAAGAGACACCACGATCACAGTATTTAACATTAAAACCCAGACAGAAAGTATTTGTTGTAAAGATTAAGTACAGATGTATAGTCTGTTCTCCCCTAAAAATATTTTCAAGGTATTTTGCAAATACAACCCAATTTGACAGAACTATTAATTTTCTACAGATTTCCTAAAAACATCATCTGGCAATGCAGCAACTCCCATCAAAGCTTCTGCAGAACATCAGAGTCCCACACTGGGGTATGTGCAGCCCTGAAAGACAGCCCTGTCAAAGCCAGGCTCTGGTGGCAGAACCTTCCCAAGGATCTCTGCTCCTTCCTTCTGGTGCTCAGACCCTGAGCACCTCTCCTTCCCCAGGTTCCTCTCTTTACATCTCAGACAAACGCAGCTTCACAGGGTAAGATGACGATTTCACCTTCAGACACTCCCCAAATGGAGCCCTTAAAAAGTAAAGTGTCAAATCCCGAATATGTGCATACTCTGTGTTTGAGCAGGGCTGAGCCATTGTATTCTGGGGAGCACTGATAAGCTAAGACTATTACAGATGAATAGCACTGCATGTTTGGCTAATTTTTTTTTTTCTTTACGGGAAACACAAGTTTAACACCTTTTTTAAATAGGTTAGAAGTTTCCCTTGCACGCTTTTATTCTTTGCCCCTGCCACCCCTTTTTACAAAAGGTTCAAATGCCTTTGAATATTAATACTCAGAGCCAGCCAGCACATCCCTGCAGCCTCACCTGCTAGTTCTGAAGCAAAGAAAACCACTCTGTTTTAAAGGCTTATCCTGAAACAATGTCCTTTAGAGTGGCCTCACTGGGCACCCTTACAAAGCTGATCAGAGTCCTGCTGGATTGGAGGAGGACGCTCAGACCTTTCCAATACAAGTCTTCTCTCAACTGCTCCAACCACCAAATTATGCACGATTTTGAACATCTCCCTCTCAGTTTTGACTGGAAAAAAATTGATTTTGACATAAGAGCATTTAAAAATCTCTCAACAAGCTTTAATCATGAATGGTCGAGCAATGACACACCAGCACAACAAAAGCAAGTATTTAAACAGACCATGAAATTCTAACCACCTGCTTGAAGTTCAGTTCTTACTTGGGTTGTCAAGGGAAAGCACAGTGACTTGGCAACAGAGAAATGAGCTGATCACAGCAGATCACACGAGTCCCACTGAGAAAGCACACAGCCCCACATTGCTAATTTGAAATCTCTAGTTTGACAAGTCTGTAAGAAATAGGTGAAAAGACAGGAGGCTTGTGCAAACATCTTCAGCAGCACCATTTGCCACATAACCTGAAAAAACACACCCCATCAAGTTACAGAAATGTTTCTGCACTGAGACACCACTTGCAGCAGAAGCCCCCAGCTTGGGTGGGCAGTTGAAACTCTACCTGAGAAACCACTCACAGCAAGCACAACACACACCAGGTGAACTTCTTTCTGGTGGGGACACACATGGAGAAAACTCGTTCACCTCAGATTAAAAGCAATCATTTCCCAAATACTTCATACTCCTTTACATACCTTCATAAACAAAGACAAACAAGGCCCACTTTAGAGTACAACATGGTCTTGGAGACACAAGTTGCTTTCTGCTCTTAGCCTGTCTCATTTTCTGGAATGCAACCATTTTTCCTACTTTGTTTTTCTTCATTTTGTGTTGTATAATCTTTTGTGCTACTGGCATTCGAAGCCTTATCTCCTTCCATTCTACCCAGGCCATTTTTCATTTGAACCTCACCAATTACTTCCTCTTGCTCTTTGCATTCATTTTAAATACTGGATTCTCATCTCAGGCCTGTCATCTCCATATTCCTGCTCTAGTACTTTCTTCCAACTTCTTTCTTGACCATTTAGTCCAACCATCCTTCCTTGATGTATCCTTGCCTCACCCTTTTCTTCATTTTCTTCAGCTTCCTTCCAGAACTCCCTGCCCTTCCTGTGTGCCAAACATGTTTGATGACATCATTCAAATACTTTTTTTCAGCTGTTTCTGGAATTTAACTGCCTGACTCCCAAGCCCATGAAGCTCCTACAAGTGAGCTGTTCATTTCAGTGACCCTCTGACCAAGCTCCAGCCCAGCAATCAAACAAGCTCCTATTGAACAATGAGTGCAAATCAGCAATAATCTTGAAAAGAAGTGTTCCAAATGTTTCCCTGCATTTCAGGTCCAGGTACTGATCTCTGGATGAAGCTTTAATGCAAGACCAGCCCTGGGCTCCAAGAGGACGAGGCACTGACAGACTGAGGTCTCTGTATCACCCCCACTGTGCCTGAAGTGCTGCAGTCCTGATGAAAGGTTTCTTGTGGATAGAGGAATCTGTTCTCAGGACACCCTCCCCTGTTTGCAAGGCCTATAAGGAATTAATATTTTACTTCTCGGAAAATGCTGCTTTTTACATTTCCTACACAGGGAATGAGGACACTCAGCTGGTTTGTGTTCATTTGCAGGCTTAAACTCCTCATTGTAATCAGGCTGCCACAAAACTGATGGGTAGAGGACAGTGAAATAACGAATATCTAAAAAAACCAAGCCCAAAACATGGGAAATACACAATCTGGAAAAGATATCCCCTTGTGAAAAGCACAAACTGTGTACTAAAAAGCTATTTAGCATACAGGTTCAAGCCAATGCTTAAGTTTGTTTTCCTCCACGCAGAGGATCCCTTTCCCAGACAGCATTTGTATCTGGTTCACATTTAGACAATCCCAAGAATGTTAACATTATTACAATAAATGGAAGCCAAACATCCCAGTGGTTTCCACACCTGCTATTTCATTTCTTGTCAACAGGATACCAGATGCTTCATTTAATTACTGTTTATTTCTTTGCCAAGCCAAGCAAACCTGGAGAGCAAACTGGATTTTACCCTGGCTTATACACTATCAGTAAAATTATTAATTAAATAGCAGCAAAAGAATAGTTCTTACCAAGGAAGTTGTAAAAAAGATCAAGAATGGGGTATGGTTTAAGCTTTCATTGTATGCATTTCTGGGTGGAAAAAAAGCTGAGTAACAGGATTTTACCTGTGCAGAAGGCACCTCAGGGAGCCTTAAAATCTCACAGTCCAAGGGGTTTAGGCAGTACCTTTGTGGTTTTCCAAGGTGAGGCTCTAGACCTTGAGAAACCACCACAGAGGGAAGACAGCATGGGGCTGTGAGAAGTGTGGCAATAAAGAAGCAGTTGTATTTAATTTGGATGCCAGGAAGCTCCTTCTTCAAAAAATCCAGCCTTAATGGACACAAAAATCACGACTCTGACAAACAATGAGTAAGAGCAGTGAGAATTCGAAATTAACCTAAATATTATTTACGAAGTAGTGGTCTGAACTTTTAAGATGAGTCACACTGTCTGAAGGTGACACAGAGTTGAAACTGGGTGTGCTTCCTTACTGAAAGCATTCCAGCCAGTGCAACCTGTGCTGCTTGTCAAGCTCAAAAATGTATGCAAATGGCCCTATCCCCAGATATTTAAACATGTATGTATATAACTTAGGCACAGAACTTCTCTGGCTGTAACAGCAATTGTAGCAAACAGCATGAGTCACACCAGTATTTCTAGGACTGATCCCCAGTCCTGCTAAATTCTTATTTCCTTATCTTCTTCCAGTGCTATAATTAACATTTCTTTTTGCATATATCTACTAGTTCCACGTTGAAAATTTGACTTTATATTGCAAATTTTTCAGAAGGAAAAGTTTTTGTTGTCATGGGGCTTTTTCTAAAAAGAAGGGGGAGAAGATCTGGTCTTCCAGAGCCTAATCTACTTGTACCATGAACGAGTATTTTATAGCTCTAAGTGCCTGGCCCCCAAATTTAATATAAAGTTAAAGAACTAATTATTGTATTAAATTCCAAAGATGTATTTCCCATACAATACTCCATCTTGTCACACCATTCACAAAACCAAATTAAAATTAATATTTCATCAGGGACATCTGCCTCTTGACTAACCAAGTTTGAGAGGATTCCTCGTTTCACATGAAGGCCTACTTTCTGTTCATGAATTTCTACATTATGAGTGGATATGGGATGACAAGGGTTATGAATCATTGCAATATTGTTTCTGCCCTGCCAGACAAGTAGAAAGAGAACAAATAGGCAAATAAATATTCCTGTGTCAATGCTAATGTTGATGGTTGCCTGGCTACTAATGACTCAAAAAGAAGCCCATGAGCTAAAGCACAGTGGAAGGACAGGTGTAGCAGGTTGGTAAACTGATACATTAACCACAGGTGGGGGAAGCCCTGCAGAAGAAACCCCCAAAGTTAAGCAGAGAGTTAATTAGGGAAGTGCTGATTCACAGGCTGGTTACCATACCTATCATCTTTTTCAGCCTGGTGTTCCTTTATGGAGCTGCTTGCTTTCTGATTTTAGCCTTCTCCCCTGATGTGGGGGATGAACACATAATCTTCTCTTTCTGAATCATCAGCTTGGTCTATATGATAACTATCTAGCCTCCCAGATGGAACCAAAGCTTTAAGAAAGGGAAAAGCAAACATTCATCTCCATTGAGTGATCAGAGTGAAGATTCATTAAGCTAGCTGTCCTGCCTCTACATAGCACAGTGCACTGCTATCCCAAACCACCAGACTGCAGCCAGAATGCTTCCCAGTGAGCCAGCAGGTGCCTGGAGAGCTGCAGGAAAGGTAACCTGGGAAAAATGAGCTATGGTTTCTTCTTGCCATTTATTGCAACTTCCTGACTGACGAGGGGAATTTGAAGTTTTGATCAGTTTAAGGTGTTACAAAGCAGTAAGCCAAGGTGGGAAAAATACAGCAGTAAGAACTTGCTGGATGTCTCTTCCTTGCTCTACCCCTGCCCACCCCAAAAAAACAAACAAAAAGCAGGCAGGTATAGCCCTCCTAATAGATCATCAGTGGATCCTGTGCCTGGATGAGGATTATAAATATCACGAGTCCTGTAGATTGATGTGTTTCAGGGATATTTACTTTGTGAAAACTTCCTGGTCGAGTGGGGTGGTGTGCTGTAATGAGAAAGGAAAAACAGAAGGGGAGAGCAGCCTGAAAGGGAAAGCTGCCTCTCTCAAGAATTCAAAGGTAACTAAAGGAACCAAAGGGAAAAGGTCTGAGGGGCCAAGCAATCAAGAGAATCACGGCAGATAAAGAGTAACTTCCCCTTAGGTGGGAGAAGCGTCTCACATAAGCAAAGAGGGAACAAGGAGAGACCTGCTTTAATTACTGCTGGTCTGCTGAAAAATCCTTCCTGTCTAAATGTCTTGTTCTCCTTTTAAAACAAATCGTTCTTTTCTCTTATCATTAGTTTCATCATTGTATTTCCTAGGGAAAAAAGGCTGGGGGCAGGCTTTGGATGGATGTGTGGGATATGCATGGCTGATGCACAGGCTGCTGCCAGTCATGGGGAAAGAATGTGGAACTGCACTCCCAGGAGGGCAAGGTCCAGGGCTGGCAGTCCAGCAGCACAGGAACAGTGTGCCCTGCAACGTACACCGAGTTCTGCCAGCCACATGGCCAAGGTAAACTGAACAGCAGCAAAACCAGCTTCCTGGTGTGTTATTTCACAGGAATGAAAACTGCCAGGCAGAAGCTCCAGCATCGTTTTGGTGGAAAGTAAGGGGCTCCTTCCACTTTGCCATATCCTCTTCAGGACACAAAAGGGTAACTGGTGGTGTCTGTTTTGTCTTTAAAGGTAAAATCAAAATCCTTCTTATGTGTTCAATTGCAGCTAAGCAAATGGTTAAAGAGGGGTGTTTCTGAGGGGAGATGTAAGAGGAAGGGAATGGGGGCAACAGTGACATGATTCAAAAAAAACCCAAAGCACCACCAAAAACCACACAAGCATCTGAGACAGCTCAAAGCATGTTAGAATTTTAAGGCAAATTCAATTTTGCCTATATAAATGATAGGCCTTTGCCATGGAGAGAGATGGGGTAAGGAAAAGAGGAAAAGGTTCCTCCAGAGCAGCTCTGACATCACTGGAAGGGAGTGGGAAGGGTAAGTCTGAGAAAGGGAGCGAGTGGATTGCAGTAGCTGCTCCCATCACACCTCAGACTCACCTGGCAGAGTGACTTTCTAGTGACAAAGCAGGAAACAGGATTGTGCATCTGTTTCCCCATTTCTGGCCCTTCACACAGAGCCAGTCATAGTTTTACAGAGCACACTCCTCGGATTAAAAAAAAAAGAAGGCACCAAACAAGAAGGAATAAATAAGTTGTTTTACACCCTGTATCTTGGGGATACTGAGCCTTGCCTTCTGGTATGCTGTATTTCAAACTTCAAAAAGCATAATACACAAAAGGGCACTATAGAGACTTTGAGCATACTTCCCATAGTAATCTGTTCATCAAAAGAAAATACCAAGAGTCTAAACCAAAAGGACACTGTATGAGCAGCTCGATTTTCCTCAATTATAAAATTTCATTGTGCACAATATCCTTAACCAGTATGGAAGGCAACCTCATTGTGTAAATAGTGCTTGGAAGCCCTTTTGTGAGCAGGACTGATGCAAGGCAAGTGTTTTCACCTTGCTCCACTGCTTACAGAACAAAGGTCAATTAAGTAAATGTATTTGGACCTAAAAATACAAGAACTAACCTCAGAAATTGATGGGATTCCGAACCAACAAAAGCAGTAAACCAACCCTCAGATCCTTTCAGGAAAACAAAAAGCAGTGTGATTTAAAAAGGGAGGGGAAGGTGACTCAGAAGGGAGGGTGGGGAAGAGCCACGGACACCCATTAACAGCCCCATCACCAGTTTCAGTGCCCCGAAATCACCCAGCACCCCATTCACAGGGACAGCTAAGGCCTGAGGGTAGTGTGTCCTTGGGTTTGCAGCTCGGATCTGTTCAAGATTCCAGGAGTAGGAATTGTTTGGGGTTTGTTTTGGGTTGGGTTTTTTTCTTTTTTGGTGTTTGGTGGATGTTTTTCCCCTCTTCACCTAAAACGATTGAGTCAGAAAGCAAGCTCTGACCTTTGACACCATTCAACTAATGTTTAACAAGGAATACTGGTTTCCTGCTTACTTTTAGGGACAGAAGGCTTGGAGCATGTAGCCTAACCTGAGATTTTTAACTTTAATAAAAACACTGGTTGAACCTTTCAAAGATCTGAGGAAGAATGTTTCACTGCAATACCAGCTTACTCAGATTTTATCAGATTCCTCTTCATTTTCTGACGCTTTAAGACATAAGTCATGAAAAGTGGGAAAGATGCTCATGATTAGGTATAAAATTGATTTTGCCGTATTTTCATGTATGGGAAAAACTTCATTCCTGTCCAATGGGCTTTACACTGATCTAATGCTGTTTCGATGACCTTAACTGTAAAATATAACAATTTAATTTAAAATAAACTCTGTCCTTTAGCAAGTCTGACTGTAGAAGATATAATCCTCTTATGACCTGAAGCACAACTTGGCTACTAAACTTCAGTCTGTCCTTATCAGTAAAAACAAATAGGTGGAAGAGTTGATTTAGCTAACTTAACTTCATGAAAAGTTAACTTGTTTGCTACCATGCCTCAAGGCAGTGTATAAGCTTCCCATAGTGCAGAAAACATAGCTATGAAAACTAGGTAATTACAGCTTTGCCACACGTCATGATTTCCTGCCATGGACTACTAAGACAGAAGTGATTTACTCACCAAATGTTACAGAAGAATTACACAAAGAAGCCAAATTCGGTCAGTTTTGTTTCAGTCTAACTATCTACCAGCTGGCACTGATTCCTTGCTGGCACGGCTAAAACTTGCCCTTTTTCATCTGCAAACAGTTCCTCTGCTAAAGGGCAATATTGTTGCTTAAACTCTTGCAGGCTTATGAATTTCTGGGGGAAAAAAATTAAACAGCCTGTAAAGAGGGCACTGAAGCACAGCCCATGTGCCTCGCTCCCACGTAACGCGGGTGTTTGCTGATGTGGGCATGTTTCTGTGCAGAAGGGAGCGGCAACAAACCGATGGATGGAGCTTTGCTTTCTGCTTCCCTCCCCAGAACACACAGCTCATGGTCTCGGATCCAGACCCTACCCCCCGACTGGAAACCTATGGACAAAAGCTACAGGCGCTGAGCGCTTCCAAAGGGCGAGGGGAGGGCGAAGGAAAGCCCCCCGAGAAGGGCTGAGTGCCCTTTGCCTGCGGGGCAGCGCAGCGGAGCCCCGGGGCTGGAATTACTGCTGTGCGGAAAGCACTCGGGTGCGGGTCATGGCACAAGCCGCCCACGCAGTCTGAACAGTAATTAGGGCAGATGTTCATTAAGAACTTCCTAACGAGCCTGTTAAACTTCGTTGCCTTAACTCCAGTAAACTTTCTTACAGGGACGGAAGGCTGTTTACTAGAGAGCGAGCGAGGAGCGAGCAGAGAACGCAGAGGCAAAAAAAACCAAAGTAAAGGCGACAAAAAGGAGGCTGGCGAGTGGAATTTCACTCGGTTTGTAAAGTTACGAGTCCTCCTGCTCTTCAGAAGCAGGGAATGGCTGGCCGGGACCCTGCGGAGCGCCCCGACGGCCCCAGGCATGGCCCTGTCCCCGGCTCCGGAGACTCCCTGTCCCCTGTCCCCAGCTCCGGACAGCCCCTATCCCTGTCCCCGGCTCTGCACGGCCCCTGTCCCCAGCTCCGGTTCTGGACAGTCCCTGTCCCCTGTCCCCAGCTCCGGACGGTCCCTATCCCTGTCCCCGGCTCTGCACGGCCCCTGTCCCCAGCTCCGATTCTGGACAGTCCCTGTCCCCTGTCCCCAGCTCCGGACGGTCCCCTGTCCCCGGCTCCGGCCAGTCCCTGTCCCCTGTCCCTGCCCCAGCCGCTCTCAGCCAGGGCGAGGTCCCCCTCTCGCCTCCCTGCCCCGTCGCCCCCCGAGCTGCTCCCCGCCGCCCACGGACGGAGCCCACGAAGCTCCGCCGGGAGACAAAGCAGGCTGTGAGGGACGGCGAGGAGCCCGCCTGCCCTGAGTGACCCTCGTGGGGAGCAGCCCCGGGCACGGAGCCCCCGGACCGCGCTGCTCACCTTCCGAAAGTAGCCGTCCTCGGCCGGCTCCGCCGCGGGGCAGCCGCGGGGCGGGAGGGCGTCTGTCATCTCCGGGCCGGCCAGCTGTCCGTGCGCGGCTGCTGCGACACGAGCGGGGCCCGCAGAGCCGCCACCTGCGGCGGGGTGCGGGACCCCGGCGGGGGAGGTGGAGGTGGCAGTGGCTGTGGAGGTGGCAGTGGCCGTCACTGTCGCTGTGGCTGTGGCTGGCGGGGCTCGGCGGTGGCTCAGCCCTCTCCTGCCCGCACTCCGCCCCGCACTCCGCCCCGCTCGCCGACGGGGTCTGGCGACAGCTCCTGGGGCACCGCCAGCCCTGCCGGGACCCGCTGCGGGGACACAGGGTCCTGCGTGGGCTCCTTCCCCGCAGCCGGGCGCTCCCAGGGCCGGGGGTGGCCCGGTCACCGCGGGGACACACCGTGCTCCGAACACACACACACACACACACGGCGAGGATACACACACACACACACGGCGGGGGCACACGGTTCTCCGGGGGTACCCCCGGGTCACCGCAGGGACACGTCGCTCTCCGGGCGCTCCCAGGGCCGGGGATGCTCCGGGCGTACCACGGGGACACACCACGGGGACACAACTCCGGGGCTGTCCGGGTCACCGCGGGGACACGGCGGGGACACAGCGGGGCTCGCAGGGCTGCCCGTGCCCCGCAGCCCCGCAGAGCAGCCGCAGGTGCTCCGGGCGAGCCCCGGGAGGGCAGCGCTGTCGCGGGGAAGGGCAGGGCTGGCCCGGCTCAGCGACGCGAAAACCAGCGGTTCGCACTGCAGGGAGACCCCCTGCACGAAACGCTGCCCTGCGCAACCGGTTTAGCAAATGTTATCGGACACTCGTGTCAGCAATTCCCCAGTATTGGTTCCATCCCTAGCCATGCCTGACCTGCAGAGCTGGATGGGCATTTAGAGCTGAATACATCGGCAGTACCAAACCTGGCTTCTTCCCACACCCCCCCCCCCGCTTTTTTAATAATTCTTTTTTTTTAAAATCTTTCTTAGGATTATAGTGTAGTTTTGTCAAGCAAAAAATCCGCAGAGGCAACATCTCCTGATCAAAGGAAAAAAATATCACTGGAATTACATTTTGAAGAGGAACCTTTGAAAACGCTGGTATCTCCAGAGTTATGCAGAGCAGGCCGACGAAACTGTGTCCACTGCATGTTTTTAACAAAACCAGAGTCAGCAACTCAGGAACTGGGATGCAAATATTTGCTGTCTTGAAATCAGCTGAATTTTGTTCCTTGTTATTTTGTTCACTCTCACCCTGGTACTTTTTTTTTCAATAATTCTAAAGATACTTGGATGAATGTATGAAAATACATGTTTGATAGAAATAAGTAAAAGTAGGAAAGTAGTAAAGTAGTTTAACTTGCTCCAATTTCTGATTTGATGCTGTAAAAATTATATTATTGTCTGCATACCGTGGTGAACATGTTTTTTTAGAAAAGGCACACACTGATTGTATGGTCTCAGTAGGGCTGAGCTGTGTAATGACTGGGTAGAAGGGCTCTCTGACCCTGGAATGTAAATTGCAGCTTAGAACATTCCAAAACCTGATTTACCCTCCAAAAAACACCCATGTCCCTGCTCTTCTCACCATCTTCTCTCCAGCAGCTTTTTGGTTGCCGTTAGAAATCCTAAATAGAGTTGGATTTATACCACCAACTTTCTCAGTTTCTCATGATTACATGAATCAAAGGTTCAGTGCAGCATTGTGAAGACTGTGGAATGTAGCATAGAAATGTGGACTAATGCACTCAGAAAATGGAGTGTATAAGTACTGAAGTATTTAACATTTATATTTAATATTTTTATTTTTTATCTTTAATATTAGAAGAGAGTAAATTCAGCGATCTGGTTCACTGGACACAGCACTATGTCTAAGAAAGCATCAAATGCACAGGAATTTGCATCCCAAGAATGTCAGTGTGTTGTGGCTGAAGTGTTGAATTTGAAAGCAATGAATGTTATCTCTGCACCAGATCTCCCTCCTAGTTTTGCAGTACAGGGTGCTACCTGGCTTTGTGTATTTTCACAGATAAACCAGCCAGGGGATCTGGGCAATGACCATGCTGGAAACAGGCACAGAAATGGCAGAGCTTGAGTTGTCCCAGATTTTGTCTCATAAAAGTAAAGGTAAGAGGGACCAGAACTGGGACCAGAATCTGTTCAGCCCTACTGCAGACACACTAGAGTATATATAATACGTACATATTTCAAATATGTTTGTATCACTCCACTTGTTCTTCTCCTCCATCTTGAAAAAATATGCGACTATATGAAATCCTATCCATAGTCTTCTCTTTGGTCACTAGGAAATAGTTCAGCTGGGGAAATTCATTTCCTGCTAGGATCCCTGTTGATGCTGTGTTACATACTCAAGGTAGGAATCTGCCTGCTCCCTGGAAGGAGAATGTTTAATTTCTGTGATTTTACAGTGGCTGTAGGGTGGGAGCAGGTGCCTCCAAACCAGCTTTTGTCACAGAGAGAGCCAGAGGCTTACCAGCAAAAGCACCTTAGAATGAAACTGTATGAAGGGAGAAGTATGCATCAACTCCTGCTCGTTACTCAAGGTAGGTTCTTGTGCTTCTGACACATTCCTGCTCCTGTTGGTGGTGGCTTTGAACATTAAACTATATTCTGATTGGAAAGACAGAAAGGTTTTGTCACTAACTCTGACAGCCTGTAGCTTTATGCCAATGAATTCCACTGCAGTGACTTAGTTGAGTTAGTGTCACCCTTCATTTCTGAGGATTCCAGTTCTTAATGAGCAAATGTCTGCCTGCTGTAGGGAAGTATTAGGTGAGGAGAGAGCAAAAAGAATTGTAGGTTGATTTTCCCCCTCACACTCATCTCTTTTGTAAGGAGAAAAAGAAAAGATTGCAAATGGCAAAAATAGGGCATGGGGCATGGTAGTAACATTTACAAGATGGTGTAGAAGATTTCCTTATGAAGAAATCTACGGAGCAACAGCAAAATGGTGTAAGAATGGTATAAAAACTTAGTCTCAAAGGCTTTGGATGGCCACAGTAGGATTTGCTGTAGGTACAGCATTTCACTGCTGCCTCTACACCTTAAAAGTGTGAGGCACATATTTAACTGCAGATTTATCTTCAGCAAAAAATTCCCATTTGCTGTGGAATAGCTCATATGCTTTGCCTATTTCACTCTGAAATCACATTGGGAAGAAGACATTGCAGATTGGGTGGGAATTAGGAATGTAAGACCAAACACAGGCAAAATCCTCAGTGCTTTTCCCAGCTAATGCCTTGCCTTTAACTGAGATCCATAGATAAAAATCTGTGTGCTTAACGACAATATGTTACCTATTTTTTTCGGTGTGTTTTAATTGCATTTTTGTGTATTTTGTATGCATTTTTGGGGTGTGTTTTGGTGTATTTTATTGGGGTTTGTGTTCAGTGCTTTACAAAATGAAAATTAGCACTTTGTAGAAGCTAGAGCAAGGCCTCAGGGTCTGTACTTCAGGTGACTGTTTTGTCAACTGATACAGCGGCCCAGGACAAACATTCAGGGGAACATTCCCATTGAGTGCAAGATAAGGCAGAGATGAAGTCAAGCTGTTTGGTTTTGTTTTTTGAAAACTAAAAATGTGGTATTTTTATATTTCCTGAACCTATGTTTTCATGTTTTTTTCTTTAATGTAATTTTAAAAACCCCTGTAAATGAATCAATTTTTTGCTTCCTTCTTTTATATATCAATTATACCAATTTTAGTCTGAAGTTCCAGTGCTTGCATATCTATATCAACAAGAAATTATGTGTTTGAAGAACTGGTTTAAAGAATGTAACAAAAGGCTTAGGAAGACACTTCTATGTCTGACCTTGATGAAACCAATACAGAAACAGATGTTGAGAATGTATTGGAAAACTAAAATTTGAAGTCCACCTGTGGGTTAAGGGCTCAATTTCAGCCTTACATGCACTGGCAAGAGCTTTAATTCAAAAATGTTGTGGTTTTTTTTCCACCAGATAAATTTCTGTAAAAACTGTATTTTAAACGTAAGCCAATCAGAGCTACTAATATTTTAGTTTCATTTCAATTAAAAATAAAAACATGGGAGCTACTGTCTTATTTAACAGCTACAAACAAGAGTTGTCACTTGGTTTAACAATTGTAAACAAGAGAGTTTACCAAGGTGAAGGAAATACCACTGGGATGCAAAAGTAATTCTAATCTGATAAAATACTTAAAGGGGAAAAAAGGTTCAATACTTGATTACCCCAGCTGTTTGAAGCTATCAGACAAGACACTCAGAATATTTTCGGTAAACGATGTGCAAAAAAGGTTTATTTAAGCCTGTGTGTTAAGTCAAAGTCACATAGGACTGAGTATTCTGAAGCAATTATTTCCTAAACAAAGAGAAACAGCAACTGTGTTAACAACTCATTTTGCCTCTAAGTTCTAGCGAAGTGCTTCGTAATAGTGAGAAAAGATGGCATCTACTATATTGTTTCTAAGTGAATTAGAGACGTAATGAAACAGAGTACTCACTCCCTATTTATATGGAACCGTGTAAATATTTCCTGTGGAAACCTGAAACCACATGAAACTCTGGTAGTTTCACTCTGAAAGAAACCAGTTCCACTATACAAATAAACAGGAATACTCAGAAAATACTCAGCTAAACTTGCAGAAGTGTTATCTGTAAAGGGCAGGAATCGCCCAAGACTGTGTTTTGGTTTATTTTCAAGGATTTCAAAGAATATTTGCTTGCAAAAGTTGTGGATTGAGGGTATCCTCAGCGCAAACTGAAGTGTTTGGGGTTTTTGGTTGTTTTGGTGTTTGTAGTTTTTTCGGGAGGGGATTGCAATGGTTTGGGGTTCTGTTTGTTTGTTTAAAAAAATTTGTAATATATCGTGCTTTTAGTGAACCTGACTATTAAGGTCAAGTGTAAGCTTGAGAAATCAAATTAATAAAAATCCACATAGGAGTTTCTCATGGATAACACTCGAAATTCAATTCTATATTTTGTACACTGTTGAATATTGGTATTTGTAAAGAATATACTAAGTAAAAATTTCTCCTGCAACACAGGACTTCCCAATTTGCTGCAGAGACACCTGGGATGGAGCTCTTTGAGACTTTGAACGCTGGGACTCCTGCCCTGATTCCTAAGCTCGTTCTTCTCGATCAGCTCCTGAAACAACGTGGTGAGGCAAACTTTGCCATGTCTCTGCCCAAGAGCCTAATTCAGTGAAACCCACTGATTTAATTCAAGGCGCAGTTCGCTTTACTCCTATGAAATCTGTTTGCCCTTTTCCTGCCCCCGACCCGGAGCAGTGTGTCCCACGAGGGGGTCCCCGCAGGGCGGGTGACCCAGAGTTTGACATTTTGTGGGATGGTGATTGGTGATTTTTAGAGCCCCCAAACCCCCGCAGTGCCCGCCGGGGGGACTGGGGGCATGGGGGTCGGGGGTATGGGGCACTGAGGGATCGGGGGATGGGGTTATGGTGG
>JAWWEW010000020.1:2713785-2727853 GCA_035583185.1 Anabacerthia variegaticeps | reverse complement strand
GCCCTGGGAATGGGGTTACGAGGGTGGGGGGTTATGGGGCACTGAGGGGCCCTGGGGATGGCGGTGGGAGCTTTATGGGCAATGCCGGTCCCGGCAATGGTGGGAGGTTTACGAGCACTGAGCGCTCCCGGCAGTGGTGGGAGGTTTATGCGCATCGTGCCTTCCAGCCCCTGTCACTCCCGGCAATGCCGCTCCCAGCAACGGCGGCCGGTTATGAGGCACTACCGGACCCGGCGCTGATTGGTCCCGGCGCTGACCCCTCCCAGCGCTGATTGGTCCCGGTGGTGGGCGTGCCCAAACGGTGGGCGTGTCTCTGTGTGGTCCCGCCCCATCCGGGCAAGATGGCGGCGGAGAGCGGCGACAGCGAGGAGGAGGATCTGGCGGGCTATGGCACCGCGCTGCAGCCGCTGCAAGAGGGTGAGCCGCTCCCCCCGGCCTTCCCCCGCCTCCCCCGCGCCGTGGGCAGCGATAGGCAGCAGCCCGGAGCGGGGCGGTGCGGCCGCGGGGTCCCAGAGGGCCCGCCCGGCCTGGTCGGCTTCGCGGCCTTGGCTGTGGGGGCTGTGGCGTGTGGCCCCGGCGCACCTGCCTGTCCTCCGTGCTGCCTCCCCCTCACCCTGCCTGCCCTCCGTGCTGCCTCCCCCTCGTCCTGGCCCGGCACCGTGAGGGACCGGCTGGACCGCCACTGCCCGCCGTGGGGGTGGGAGTTCATTCTGAACCTCCCCTAGGCCTCAAAAACCAAAAGTAGAGCTCAAATGTAGCCGTTCGAGTATATATAGCTATGCCAATGTGCCCCGGCTGTGCTTATATCCGTAAAATGGACTGGGCGTCGCCCAAGGACTAACCTGCAGCTGTGGCTCCCACTGTGTGCCACTTTATTCCAGAAATGCTGTCAAACGGGTGTAAATATTCATGTCAAGTTCTTGTGTTTTATTTCAGTTTTGGCCGCTTGTGATGTGTAATTTCTCAAGCAGTTACTGAAGTGATGAAATCCTGTCAGAGGTGTTGCATAGTTAAAAACTATAAGTGCACTTTCAAGGGAAAAGAGTTGGTGTTCTCAGAACTCCTTAGAGAGTCCCTTCTTCGTGCAGTGTTGTGTCTTATTTTCTGATTTATTTGATTGTAGGTGAACGACTCAAAAAGCCAGTTCCTCTTCAAGAACAGACTGTTAAAGATGCAAAGGGGAGATACCAGCGTTTCCACGGAGCATTTACTGGCGGCTTTTCTGCTGGTTACTTCAACACCGTGGGCACAAAGGAAGGTTGGGTGTTTTCTGTCTCCTGGGAAGCATTAAATTGAGTACCACAGTTTGATCTTGGAGAAAACAAACTGTCATTAAGTGTTTTTCCCCCTTTGTTATTCCTTACACTGTAAATAGATGGAACAGTGTTGCTGAAATTATTTCCCCTCGAGTTTTTGGACTGCAGTTTTACAAGTGTTCCCTTGGTGTATCTTTAAAATGTAAGGTTGAAATGTTTGAATTGTTTTCAAACATGCTGTGCTGCCTTAAGTTCCTTACTTAAATATTTATCTTCTTTAAAGGATGGACGCCTTCAGCGTTTGTGTCATCACGGCAGAAGAGAGCAGACAGAACCATTCTTGGGCCAGAAGACTTCATGGATGAAGAGGTAAAGTTAGGAAGGAATAGAAAACTTTTGTAGATAGTTTGCACAACAAGTTTTTCAGGCAGTAAAACTTTCTGAAGAATATTCTGGCAAAAATTGAAGTAACCTTAAAATTACTTCTTGTATACAGTAATATACTACTGGGTTATATACACTGTTTCATAGGTTTGCTAAAGAAGCTCCTGTAATATCAATATTAAAAAATAAACCCAAAACCTAACCCTTTCACTGTATCAGAAAAGGCAAACACTTCTGAAGCTGTTTAAAATATCTCCATTCAAGTTCTTGAAAAAACAGCTTTATTAATGGCTTGAGAAAATTAGCCAGAGCGAAGGTCATAGTCCTTTTCTTCCTTTTAGTATTACAGTAAGTAAGAATTTGAGGGGTGTTTAATGTAACTTCCTTTCGCTTTGTGTCTGTTTTCCAGGACCTTAGTGAATTTGGGATAGCACCAAAAGATATTACCACCACAGATGATTTTGCATCCAAAGCTAAGGACAGGATAAAGGAGAAGGCCAAACAGATTGCAGGAGTAGTTGCTGCCATCCCAGGAACCACAGCATTTGATGATTTAATAGGACCCTCTAAGTAAGTAAACTTTCATGAAAATTAACCAAACAGCTCCTTTCACATAGAAGTGTTGTACTGGTTAGAAAAATAACTTTTGACCACAGTAATCTGTGAAAGACTGGAAGATCTACAGTACTGCCCTTCCTAAGTGGCCTCCACCTGCATTTCTGTTTTGAATTACTTATACCAGGGAAACATTTACAGCTGGCACGTAGAGGGTATGTAAATGTTGATACATTCAGATTTTATTTTAGCTGGGGTATAGAAACAAGTTCAGATGTTCTCTATGTACAGGATTTATCAATAAATAGTGAAAGTTTTGTTTGAAGTAATTGTGAGGTTTGTTTCCTTTTGTTTTCTTCTTAGAATCACGGTTGGGGTTGAGCTGTTACGAAAAATGGGCTGGAAAGAAGGACAAGGAATTGGACCACGAGTCAAAAGAAAGCCACGCAGGCAGAAACCTGGTAAGTTCAGCGAAGCTCCTGAGCTCCTCAGTGTAAAGTTAACATTCATAGGCTGATTAGAAAGTTAATTTTAAACCCTCCTTTTATTAATTTAATATGATGCTCTGGTGTCTTTTACAGATCCTACAGTGAAAATCTATGGTTGTGCATTACCACCTGGACTGTCTGAGGGTTCTGAGGTATTAAACAGGCAAAAGTTGTTTGTTGACTTATGTAAGAATGTGTGTTAACACAGTAGAAAAACCCCCAAAACTTCTTTAATGTCTTTGAACTGTATTTTAAAATGTAGTTTCAAGTGTCCTTAAAAGCATTCATACTTCCTATGCTTAATGTGAAGAAAGGTTTTAGTGTAACTAAATGACTGAGCAGGTGTTACTCATATTTAGGAAATGCAAACTGGCCTAGGCTCTTGGTAACTGAATGTCGTAAAAACTCAACAGACAGACCTTTTAATTCAACTTTTATTTTGTCCAAGGATGAAGAGGATGAATACCAGCCAGAGAATGTGACCTTTGCACCAAAAGATGTAATGCCTGTAGATCTGACTCCCAAAGAGAATGTCCATGGACTCGGCTATAAGGGCTTGGACCCCTCCCAAGCTTTGTTTGGTGTGTCTGGGAGGGAACACCTGAATCTTTTCACAGGTGGTTCTGAAGAGACCAGCAATTTACTTGGGGATTTGAGGCATAGTAAAGGAAGAAAACTAGGTATTACAGGTCAGGTAAGGACATTTTTCAGTGCATTTTATTATTAGGGCAGTACAATCTAAATAAATTTTTTTTTTTTTTTTTTAAGTGAGAAGCTCCTAGCCATTTTAGGAAATCTTAAGTGTGGGTTGACATAGGATTTTTTAAAATCTTGTTTTGAAGATGTGGACAAATCTTCAGCACTCTCAAATGTTTTCACTTGTTGATGTTGAAGACAGCTATAAAAAACACCTGACTCTGAGTGCTGGATGAAGTTTTACGTTACTTTGATTAGAGAAAGTTAATACTCAGAATGTTTTTAGTTTACATTTTTTTGTCTGTTTTACTTTCAGTAATGCTGTATCTGTTAACTAGAGAGGCTTTGTGTTGCCCCGTGGTATTTGCAGTTCTTATCTAGAAGCACTGACAGTTTATAATTCTGGGAATTCTACTTGCTTAATTTCCATGCCAAGTGACTTTTTTGTTTTTCCTTTTGAGAACTTACCCTGGTCTTAGTCAGATTGCAAGTGTTATTTTGTGGAATTACTCTGCTGTCCTCATCCTGTGCAGGTCCAACCTCACTGTACCTCTTTGCCAGGGGAATGGAATATGTTTGCTTTTGTGTTCTGTGAGTTCAGGGATTTTTCCACCTCACTTCTTGTGGTGAAACTGTACATTTTTCCCACTGTGTATATATATATGTATACTCTACATCTTATATAGATGTGTAGACATACATGTGGATGTGTTCTGATATGTGACTTTAAAGTATTTTTGTGCTTTTGAGTTTTCATTTTTCTTTAAAATCTATTTTAGGCTTTTGGAGTAGGAGCTTTAGAGGAAGAAGATGATGATATTTATGCAACTGACACACTGTCAAAATATGATACAGTGCTAAAAGATGAGGAACCTGGAGATGGCTTGTATGGCTGGACAGCACCAAAGCAGTATAAATCCAAAAAAAGTAAGAACTGTGGTTCTGTCTAAATAGCTTGTGTAATTTGGGGGGAAAAAATAACATAATGTAGTCTCTAGTATTTGTCAAATATTTTAGTTTGCAGCCTTGATATCTGAAAACTTCAGCTCATCTTCCTTCTATATTTGTGTCTAAATACAGAAATAATTCCCAAAGTCCTCTGCTAAACCCAGTGTGGATTAACCCCTCAGATGATATTTTCAAAATACCTGCTGCAGTCTGAGGTACAGCATTCAGTTCCACTGAGGGAAACAAGTGATTGTGAATCACGTTTACAAAATAGGGCTCAATACTTGCAAAGAGAATTTTTTTTACATGTACTTCTGTATTTCAAGTAATTTTTGTAAATTTTATTTTGCTACCACTTTATTTTTGCTGCAGCTTTTAAGTGCCTGAAATCCAGTAATGATTTGTAGAGTATCTGTTCATGCTTGCTGTGCCCAGTAATGGCACTGATGGTGTTAGCTGTACACAGCAGTGATACTTTTTGCTAACATACATGTTTTAAATATTGACCATCTCTCTGGTCACTTTGTAGGGCCTGAAAGAGAATTTAAATACATAGGCAAGATCTTGGATGGTTTTTCCTTGGCATCAAAATCATCAACTCCAGTCAAGGTAAGCAGATGATAATAATTTGTTGATGTTATTCTTAATACAAAAAATATCATTATGTGAGCTGTATGGACTTTAGTGCTGCTCTGTGGTTTTTATGTTCTTAGAAATAAGTGTTCTGGTCAGCAGTAAAGATTGCTGAATGAGCAAAATTATAGTATTGGAGGCTGGTCAATAGAAACCTACAATTTGTCAGACTTCCTAAGAAGTTTAAACTTTGCCTATGATACTGGCTTTGAACAAATGTCTTCCCCACTATCTACTGTTGTTTGCCATAAAGTTGGAGGAATGCTTTAATCTAATTTCAAAATTAAAAAAAAAATTGCATCTTTTGCTTTGAGATCTTTCAAATGTAACATTCAGTTTTCTGTAAAAGTCAGGCCTTGTGCTTTGTCCACTTTGTTGTTTTGGTGACAAGTTTATTTGTTAGTCCTCTTCTCAGGTTTGCATCATCTATGCCATATATATTTACACAAATCGGAATGACAAACAATTGTTTGACATGGTCCTGTTTCTAGGGAAGAGTATTTGTGTGGTATATCCAATTGCATCGTATAGGGAGCACAGGGATAACCTTCCAAGTAACAGCTTGAATGAAGAATATGAGGGAAAAGCACTTTGAAAGACATTAAAATACAGTAAGCACACAAGTACCCAGCAGTACAATTAATTGTTTTAATTTTAAAAAAACTAGTTACTAGGCAATACCAAGAGCGTTTTCTCAAATCAAAGCAGTGCAAATTAAGACTCCTGTTAATTTTTTTTGTTCCTTGATATGCATGTTTTCTTATTTTTACATAGTCTTTACATATTGTCAATGTGTTTGTTCCCAGAGTTTGTATTACAATACCACTTACTGACTGGATTTATAAGAATCAGTAGTTTGTGGTATCTGCTTCTATTTCTGAGCTGCAAACTGAGGAATTTTTAGGCTGAGCTGACTTTTCCTGAAACACATTTTTAAGTGTTACATACAAAGTTGTCTCTCTCTCTCAGTGGATTCTTTTGTTTTGTTGCCTCTGGCCCCAAAGCTTTACCCACCACCTAACCTGCCACGAAATTACAGACCGGTGCATTACTTCCGACCCGTGCTGGCAGCTGGGAACGAGAACTCCCGGGTGCAGAAGGCACTGGAGGAATCCACTGGCAAGCTGGGGAGTGACCCAACACAGCACAGCAGGCATGCTTTGAATGCAGCTCAGAGGAGGGAGCAGCTGGGAGAGGCTGGCCTGAAAGGTACTGAGCTGTGTGACCACACCTTTGCTTGTGGTTCACGTCCTCTCTCTGTTTGTGTTACAGTAAAAACTTGCTCTGGCCTTGAGCACTTATTTTCTAATATAAACATACCAAATCTACTTACCATAGCTGGAATACCATTCCCTTGTTCAGTTTCATCTCAACAGTTGAATTGTTGACATAGCTGTCTGTATTTTCATTTACTTAAATATTTTAAAGGCAAAAAGTATGTGTTGGATTGTGTTTTGTTGGGTTTGGTTGGGTTTTCTTGTGGCCTCTTATGAATATAGTGGGCTCTGGGGATTTTTTTTTCTGTAAAATTAGGTTTCACTGAAATACATTCAAATATGTTAAAAAGGTTTTTTGTAGCTGTGGCTCACATTTGTATCTACAATAGTAAACTTTATGTAAATATGTTGTAAATAACATAAAAGATGTAATAGTGGCCAAAGTTTTACCTGCCATCTCTGCAGTTTTATTTCTGCTTAAGAGCATTTTCTCTGAATATAGGTAGGGTATTTTCCACCACTGAAGTGGAAGAAACAGTTCTAGTAACTTTTCATTCCTGTTTGCCTTTTCTGTGTTTTTTTCTGCTTTAGGTCCGGCTCCTTCTGTTTTGGAATATCTGTCTGAGAAAGACAGAGAAAGACTCAAAGAAGTAAAACAAGCATCTGAACAACAACTGAAAGCAAAAATAGTGGCCCAGCAATCACAAAATAGATTCCAGCCAGCCCCTTCCAGAGAAGATGATTCTCACAAGTGGCAATTGGTCTTGGGGGGGCAATTAGGCAATGCTGGTTCTAGTGACTTCAAACCGTTTGCAAAAAATCCAGAAAAACAAACAAGATATGAAAATTTTGTGAAAAGTCTCAAACAGGGAGCAAAAGGTAAAATATTTCTTGATTGATGGTCCTTTTCATTATATCAGAAAAACATTTCCTGGTTGGTGGCCTCCTCTGGTTACTACACTGATAGATGACTTGAGCTTTGAATCCACAGTACCTTGGTTCAGGACTGGGATCTTCCCTGTGTAAAATGGAGTATCCTCAATTATGGCTCTGTTAGGACTGTAAATGCCTCCTTAGTCATAATGATGGAAATGCAGGAATATTTAAATAACTGGAATGGTTAGAGTTCTGTTTCACTGGAAAAGTGTTTGCTTGGCTGGTGTTATTTCCTCTTCCTTCTGGGAGAAAAAGTGAACCTGTTGCTGTAAACAGGGTCTGTACAGTTTATAAAAACCCATGTCCAAACTCAATATTTATAGTGGGCACTTTATATACCAAAAAACCCCCTAAAGTTAGCAGAGCCTAGCCAGACTTACTCATTGGTTCACTCTTCTGTGTTTCAGTTATTTGATAAATCTTTGCATTTTACTTTTTGTTTTAAACACCTGCTGAATCCATCAAGTATTCTGAACGTTCCTTAGTGGGTAATGATTAAGGAGCCAGGTTTACAGTGATTTAAAATACCTATTTTGCATTTAGCAAATGCTGCCATTCTTGCTATCTTGATAAACCACTTCCTTTATAATGGATTAACACAGTTGAAACTGATACTGTCCTTAAGCTAAACACTCATTAAATACTTGCAAGGATGTTGCTTATGATCTTACTTCTTGTTTCAAAAGCGTTGGACCTAAGTGAGCTGTAATCTCTGCTAAACATTTCTCTCTTATCTTACAGCAGATGCAGTGGAGCGTTTTTTAGACCCAAATATGACAGAATGGGAGAGAGGAAGGGAACAGGAGGAGTTCCTTCGTGCAGCCATGTTCTACAGATCCTCAAATTCCACGCTGTCATCCAGGTTCACACGGGCCAAATATGAAGATGACGTTGACAAAGTCGAAGTTCCTCGAGACCAGGAGGTTTGTGCTGTTGGAGCTGCAGTTGCTGCCTCAACCCTGACTTTCTTCTTTAAAACTCCTTTGTAGACATATTGGATTTTGTTGTCCTTCTGTTTAGCATCTTTTGAAAACACTCACTGCATGCAGAGTAGTGATTTGTTAAGCAGCACATAACTGTTATGTTTCTGTCTTGTTTTTAAGTCTTAGAACAGTAATAGTTTGGTGAGCTGTTACTTACTTAGCACCTCTATATGTTTGACTTTTTCAGAATGATATTGATGATAAGGAAACTGCTGTGAAGATGAAGATGTTTGGCAAGCTCACAAGAGACAAGTTTGAATGGCATCCTGATAAGCTGCTGTGTAAAAGATTTAATGTTCGTGATCCATATCCTGAGTAAGATAATTGATACTTATATTTTTAGGACTTTTTGAAAATTCCAAGTTTTTCATTTGCTTATGGAAAATCTGGCTTGGTGTTTTTCTGTCATAATGTAATATAAAACTGCCATTTTCACCATGAAACATGGTGACCTCTGACTAAATAACATGCATTTGAAGGGGTACTGTTGGTGTTTCAGCTTGCTGTAGATAATTTAAGGGCTTTTCTGTGATGAAAACAATAATCAACAAACATTTTTATTTCCCTCTAGTTCTTCCATAGTTGGTTTACCGAAAGTGAAAAGAGACAAGTATTCTGTGTTTAATTTCTTAACTGTCCCTGAGCCCACCACATCTGTAACTGAACCAACAAACAAACAAATCCAAGAGAGTAACAGTCCCAACAGTAAGTTTGTTGTTACTTTGTTAATTTCACTATAAATATGATAATAGTACAGAGAAAGCATCTTTTTCATGGCGAACTTAGTCACATAACTTTTTTTTAATTAAAAAAAATCAGTGAGACAAAAGCTGAAGTTGGTGATATAATGCTAATTTCTTTTAACTAGAAGACCTTTATAGGTCAAATATTCATTAGAAAGATTTAAAAAATGTCGAAGCAGAGTAGTTTAAAACCAAATAGGCTGTGAAATGCAAGATAATTTGGCATGCAACTGATTTGAATGTTTGGGATGTTTTTAGAACCAAAGAAACCTTCCAGGTGGGATGTGTCAGATAAAGAGAAGGAGAAGAAAGATTCTATCAGTGAATTCATTAGTCTTGCTAGATCAAAAGCTGATGTTCAGCAGCAGCCACCAGTGCCAGCAAGAAAAGAGCCTGCAACTGGGCCCAGTGAAACTCTTCCCACTGAGGTGAGTTTACAGCAAGCTTTGAACTTCAAGGGAATAGCTGTAAACCTGGACAAGCCAGAAATAAGGCTGGATAATACATGAATTAACAGAGATCAGTTTGCACAAGAGCCAGCTCAGGAGGAGCAAAGGCACGAGATTGTACTTTGAACAATTTTGAGGTGGTAAGTCTGAGATGTAAAATGTTCACAGCTTACAAGGACAGCAGGTTTGACTGCACTTGAAGTAGTATCTTAAGAGAAGAAAAAATGTAGCTCAGCAGACTGGGAACTAAATTCAGTCACCCCACTCTGCTCACAGGCACAGAATATATTTTTTTTTCCCCTTTGAATGGAGGAGGGTGCATATTCTGGGGAGAAAAGTGATGTTTCCCTTTTGCTTAAATTTGTGTCATTGAAGTTTCAATTAATGAATTAGATCCCCAGATATTATAAATTCTGTTTCTAAATGTGTAGCACAAACTGCACTACTGTTTACAGGACATTGGCTGAGTTTTAACAGCATCTCAGGTCTTTGCTATTTTGGACTAGCAGTTCCTAAGACTGTATATTTCCCAGTTATTGTGATATCCACATTTTCTGAATACCGGTCAGCATATTTGAAGTCATTCCTTCTCAGAGAGGGATTGTTAGTTCCTTTTGTGTTTAAGTGCAGTCTGTTCTGATGCTATTTAGCAGGTAGCTAATGAAGATAAAGATCAGGAAGAAGAAAGCAAACGACCACCCATGGACTTATTTAAGGCCATCTTTGTGAGTTCCTCGGATGAAAAATCATCTTCCTCAGAGGAAGAGAGTGATGAGGAACAGCAGCCAACTACTTCAGTCACACAGCCAGAAACCACCAAGCAAGCTGATATACCAGACAGCTCTTCCTCTAATGTACAAGGTAGTACCTAATGGATGTTCACTTTTCTGCAACATAAAATAAATGCCTTGTAAAAGCTTAATTTATGAATCTCATGCTCTAGGATTGCTGGGGCAGTGCTGTGCTCCTGCTCAGATCATCTGGTACTGGTGGGGCTGGGCATATAGAACATGTGAAAAATACAGCACTGAATAAGGTTTTGTATGTTGTTTTTTGCAGTTTTGTGTTGCCATGTGTCTTGTGTAGATTCACTTATTGTCTGTCACAATTGGTTCTATAACATTTAACTTTTAGTGTTCATAAAGTTTATACATCTGGTGGAGTTTTTTATTTGTTCTAAGTAATAGTACTGTGCTACACAATGGAAGCAAATAAATGCACTAATATTAATAATTGTGTAGTGTTAAAGGTAAATTTTGATCTAAAAGGAAAAAAACCAAACCCCAGGATGTTGACATGTTTCAGAATTTCAGTTATCCAATTGGCCAAAACAGTCCATAGAGATACAGGATGCTGATGAGTTTGCTTTCTGAAAGGTTTTTAGAAAGCCTCCTTTAACTTTCTGCAGCACTTCCTGGACAAAGTGTTTCCTTATTTTCCTTTCAAATATAAAACTTTTTGACTTTTTTTCTAGGGAGTGTGGCTGCTACAACTGACCCTGGAGTTCCTTCATCGTCTACTGTAAAGCAGGAACTGGATGTAGCAGAGGAGTTTGGACCAAAGTTGCCTCCAGCTTTTTCTTCTGGTGGGTTCTCTAAGCTTCTAGAGTGTAAATTCTGCACACTGCAGTTGTATGTCAAATGTATGATACTGCTCTTTTAAAAAACATTTGTGAATAGACACTCTGTCCCTTAAATGTGTGTGTGGTAAGACCCACCAGCAGGAATGTCTTTGCCTCTGGACCAGTTTTGTTTCTCTAGAGGCAATGATAAAAAATTGCTGTGAAAATATAGGACCAGCCTTGCAATTTCATGTTGTAACAGATTGCAAAGGGATTTAATTACAATGGGGATGTTGCAGTTAGGATTTTTAGACATTTCATTTCCATTTTAAAGATTAGGAGTTTTGTTTGCTTGTTTTAACTATTCTATTAGGCTAAAAGTAATACACAATGTAACGAAGTACTTTTTTTTTGGTCCTTTTTCTTACTGTTTATACATTTGCTTCATACTTTAGGTGCTGCTTGGCAACAACCAGCAGTGGTGCCAGCAAGTTTTCCTGAGCCTAGCAGGAAAGAAAAGCATAGGAAAACAAGAGAGAAACACAAGACTAAGAAAGAACATAAACGCAAAAAAGAGAAGGTATTTAATTTAAATAAACGGTTTATTGATTCTTCGACCTTCCAGTCAAAATTTTTTAGTATTTATGCCAGGTTGTAGGAAATACATACACTGGGACTAGAATTTAAGGAACAGGATTTCTTGGATGTTTTGAAACCAGAAAGTTATCCCACTCTGATGCTGCTTTTTCTATTTATACACTGTGACTACAGGCACAATATTGTGGGTTGTTAATGTTGTATGCTAAAGATGTCAGGTACATTCTGAGAACTGTATTATAATTCTTAGTTTATATACAAATAATAATGAAACTTCTGTTTTAGGGGAAATGCTTAGATGAAATGAGGGGTTCTGGTTTATATTTTTTTTTAACTCAGTCTGAGTAGTGGAAAAGAATCATTGATAAGTGTTCTGCTTCAGATGAGCTCGGAGTCTACACTGAAATCAACTTTTTTCTGTTGCTGACATTCAGAAAAATCCAAGCCTTTCACAAGGAGATAAGGGATTATTTCTTTTCTTTTTACAGAAAAAGAAACATAAGAAGCAGAAAAACAAAGGGAAACACAAGAATAAAAAATCAGAAAAAGACAGCAGCTCAGACTCCACAGATAGCAGTGACAGCCTTAGTGATATGGATACCACAGGCTTGTCTCCCAAAGAACTTCTAAGAAGGTAAAGAGAAACCTTACTTAAACACTTAGAAATTTTGCAGTGAGTAACTAAAATATCAATTTATGGGTTGCCATTCTAGTGGACCTATGTGAATCAGCCAGTCCCTTTACAGGTATAAAATACTGCTCTCTTTGGTGAGGAGAGATTACAAATATTAGACACCATAATCTACAGGGTAATTAATCTTGGATAGAAGCTTCTTAAGGTAAAGGGCACTAAATACAGAGCCCTGTTAGTTAATGGGCATTGTAATTAAAGATGACTGATGTTTTTGGAAGGTATTTTGAATCAGAGTTAAAAATTGAACAAGTGCAGCTGGGGATTTGTATTTTCGTAGCGTTAGCTATTTCCTTGGAAACATTGGAAGCAACATTGTCTGCTAAGATTCAATTCCAATAGATCTGTTGTGTGGTGTGGATGCTTAAGATAGTCTGTGCTTCAGCAAGGAGCAGTGAAGCAAGCAAAACAATCCTTGAGTCTTGTACATGTCTTCTAAATTTAGACTGCTGTTCCATTTGTATGAACTAGAGGCTTGAAGATAGTGCTAACAGAAATGTGAAAGTGGAAAAAGCAGATTGCAATATTTGCTTACATGCTTGAAGTAAAGTGGGAACAAAGCTAACTGTCTCTGGTTCGGATCATAACCAGCTTCAAACACGTCCCCTGTGGAACAGTCACTGCACTGGCTTCTGTGGAGTGACTCTTATTAGCTGAAGGAGATGTCCCCTGGTGTTTATTGAATACCACATCCCTCTGGCCTAATGGCAGACTGGTTGGGGTCCAGGTGTGCAGTGGAATGGCCGTGTACCAGTGGGAAGACTGGCATTTGAATGGACTCTGCCTCCCATTCCTTTGGAACGGAGTGTCAGTTATGTATTGGTGTTTTCTTATCAAAAAGCAAACTACTTCTTGGATTTCTGAATAGCTACAATATGTTTCTATGAATTTTGCACAAAGTAGACTTCTTTGTACAAGCAGTTGTCTTGGAAATCTTTGCACTTGCATGTGTGACATCACCGAGAAAATGTTTTTATGTCATATAACTCAGGTCTCTCTCTTAAACCAAGGTTTAAGAAATTGCTCAAGTAGTGAAATGTTCTTGATGTTGCGTGTTACTGTTCAGAGTGACCTTTTTTCTCTCTTCTTTTCCTTTCAGGTTAAAACAACTTCAGTATTGAAGAAGTCACTTGCTTCAGTACTGCGTGACTTGATCTCAAACTTTTGATCTCCTCCATGATGGTAGATCAGTGGTGTATAATGTGAAGCATTATAGATATAGTATTCATATTGAATTTCTTTGAATGTAAATGTGTATATGTTTATTTTGTGATGTTTTATGTGTTCAAAATATATGGATTATAGAATATTGAGAAGACCCCTTTTTGGGCAGCATAATCTGAAATACTGCAGGCTCTGTTTTAATTAATTAAAGCATTTTAATAAACTTTAATATCATAAATAAATTTTGTATGGTAATAATCTTGTATGGAAAGTAAGCTTTAGTCTGAGTTAAGTTAGGAAGTTAAAAACCAAAGCAATGTAAAATTTGTATGGAGTGCAAGTATTTTTAATGAAGCTACTGCAGAATTCCACATTCCTGTTTTGCAGTATCTGGCTGTCTTTGGAGTTATTTTTACCTGTCCAAATCATATGTAGCATTTACTATAGCAACTATAGGCCAATAAACTTTCATAGAGTGGGCTGAGTTGGGAGGAACTCATCAGGATCATCAGGCCCCACTCCTGACCTTGCTCAGGACATTTGTCTCATTTGGACACAAATATTAAGGCTAAAAAATTAGTACTATGATTAAAATCAGCCTTATTTTATATAGTTACAAAGAAAAATGTGTATGCCACTTCTTGTCCCCAGTTGTCATATTATAGACTAGAATCACAGAATCATTAAGGCTGGAAAAGACCTCTGAGATCACCAAGCCCAACCTCTGAGCCAACACCACCTTGTCAACCAGACCAGGGCACCGAGTG
>JAWWEW010000020.1:2688462-2704489 GCA_035583185.1 Anabacerthia variegaticeps | reverse complement strand
ATCTCAGCAAAAGGCTCTTCCCCCAGAGGGTGGTGGGCACTGAGCAGGCTCCCCAGGGCAGTGGGCACAGCCCCAAGTCTCTCTGAGTTCAAGAAGTGTTTGGACAACACACTCAGGCACACGGTGGGATTCTTGGGATGTCCTGCATAGGGCCAGGAGATGGACTTGATGATCCTGGTGGGTCCCTTCCAACTCAGCATATTCTATCAAAATACTTGGGGAAGAAGGGTAAAATCAGAACCTGAATTGGTTCTCAAGCACAGTCCTGATTCATCTGTTTTAGCAACTGTGAAACTGTGTTTTTGTATATTACATATTACAAATATGGATTCCCAGCTTCTGTACCAGATTTCTAGGATGATCTGTATACTTACATAGGAAGTGATGCTGTAAGCCAATATTGAAGCAAATTGAGGAAATGAGTTTTTTGTTTTTTTTTTCATAGATTTAATGATATATAAATACATCATCCAGTTGCTTGTTCTGGCTCATCCTCGGATATTTAAAATATGTATTCAGGAAATCCTTTCAGCTGAGCACTGGGCTTTTCCTACCTGCCCAGAAGGTGTGGATGAAGGGCCTGCTGGGCTGGACAACTTGCCATGTTTCTTATTTAGGTAACATTAATAAGTAATGTGACATTCTCTTTGCTGTGCCTGATCTGCTGACAGTGACAACATCTCACTGTGCAGTTATTTCCAAGATTTATCACCAGCCTTTTCCTTGCAAAGGAGCTTTGGATCCTTTCAGGCTGTTGTATGGCACCCTGAAAAGGTGTAAGTCCATCTGCTTTCTTCATTCACTTTTTCCAACATTTTGGAATTTGTGTACAATTGGAAGCAGGAAGGGTAAGAGCTGTCTACAGAACAGGCAAAATTCAATTGTCTGCAAAAAAGTGGGGTTTTTTGAGTGTCCCAAAAGAGGAAATATGGGCAGATTCCAATTCACAAATGGAAGCAGTGCCTATGCTTGTTGAAATTGGTTTTGATTTTGGCTGAGCACTACATCACTCCCTTATTTTCCTTGCCAAAGTAGGCTATTAGTCAGTCCAGCTAACTTCAGTGAAACTATTGCCATACAAAAGTGGGTTTTTTTTTTCAGGATTAAGACCTTCAGCTTGTCCTTCTTCTGTTACACGTAATATTTAGTTCCTAAGCTGAGAGCTGGAGTGAGAAACCCAAGGAAGATACTCATCAGTGGGGCTGTGGAAAGTGTTTTAATGCACGTGATTAAAAAAATCCCTCTGTTAAAACATCAAACTACTAGTCATGCCAAAAGAATCATTTATTATTTATCATTATTTCTACAAAGATAGTTTTTAAGGTAATTTAAAACTACTAAACAAAACACTAACTCTTAAGATAAATGTGTGTGTTGAGTGTGTATGGGGATTTTTTTTCCATTTGCATTTATATGTGGGAATAGACCAGATGAAGGCCACTTAAATCTAAAGTAGGATTGTAGTTCCGGATTTGTCAACGTTGTTAAAACTGCACTAAAGCTTATCTGTGGTGTGCCAGGTAGCAGGCAGGAACAGCTGTCTTTGCATAAATATTTACATTTTTATTCTTAATGTGTGCTGAATAAGCTTTCTTCTGCCACTCCTCACCCAAATGCCATGCCATGACTTGAGTAACCAGTGAGGTAAAGCAGTTGTACTCTGTTTATAATTATATCATCAGCTGCTCTAAAATACAGCAAATGGTGCTTAGAGACCCCTGGCCCTTTTGCCACTGGTATTTGAAATGTTGTATTTGGAAACCCAAATGTGTGATCTCTTTAATTCCAAAAGTGGGAGCACTTGGTCAGAGTGGCCCTGTGAGTCAGAGACCTGTCCTCGCTCCTCAGCTGCTCTTGGGCTCTGCACACACTGCTCTTGACTTGTTATCTCCTTTGCCATCTGCAAATTACAATAACACCCACAGATCTCAGAGAGCTGCTGGGAGACTTAATGAAGCATTTTGAGCTTTTGGATAGAATCAATATTATTAAACACATGTTTTTATGTTTCACCTCAGTAAGCTCAGGTTATGCTGGGACTAAGCCTCTTCAATAATGCTGGTGGCGTCCACAGATGCATTTAGGTTTTTTCTGGCAAAAGAGGCTTCATCTCACTGATGGGGCAGAAAATCAACTTGCAAATAAAATTTTGAAGTGAGTAAGTAAAGGTGTTCATTGAAAATTTAGTATGTAGGACTGTTCTAGCCTTCTTATTGAAGGTGCTTATTAACTCTCAAGATTATTTTATGTTTACCCACAGAAATGTATGTGATACATATTTTTACAGGCCAGTATTTTTCTGACAAGATACATTTCCTATTTTAATCTCTCAAAATAATGCAGCATTTTACATGAAGGTGTGTGATTATTATATCAATATATGATATATTACTCTGATATATGATATATTACTCTGATATATGATAGATTACCCTGAGAAGGGGTAAATGTAATAAGTAGCTTATGATGAGTGTTTAAAAAACACTTCAAAATCTTTCTGCCAATGTCTGGCATTTCAAAAAATTCTCCAAGTGGCAGAATTGCTTCAGAAAATCTTTACCTCCTGTGCTGGTGTGACTAATAATTATCTCAGGAGTTTCATAACCAGCTTGCTCTGTGAAATTGCATCCAGAACTTATCACAGTAATGGTTAAGTATTATTTAAGCAAATATCTAGACTCAAACTGAATCAGACTGAAGCTGTATCTGGCCCAGTGTCCTCTCCATACCCGTGGCCAAGAGCACACTTCCAGGGCAGAACATAAACACAGGGCAAACGTGCAGTGATATTTTGCCAGAATATCCTGTCAGCCTCTGGTGATTTCCAGCTTGGGGTCTTGAACTCTCACATACAGACCTGATCAAATTTAATTTTTCATTTCTCCATGTGTGTGAGTAGGAAAAAGTGAAGTGACTCCTGCAGGCAGATGTGCATATCGGAGACATCTTTTATCATAAGGGCAGTTGCCTAAAGAAGGGAAATATTAGAGGCTGTCAAATATTTAGTGGCTGTTTATTGCGACAGCAGCTACAGGCTGAGGGGCAGATATCTCCAGTTTGCCTGAGAGCTGGCATTGCTGCCTGCCTGTTATTCCCAGGGGTTTGGGGGAAAACATTTGATAAGAACATCAAGTGAAGTCACACTGCCTGTTAAGCCCAGTTTGGAGGACTGCTCTTTCCTCTCTCCTGACACTCTCTTCTCTGATGTGTCGTGCCTCGACAGGCACGTCCAGCTATGGGGTGTCATGCCTGTATAATGTGATATATGTGTCATGAAAGGATTTGCCAGAGTGTAACATGTCAGCTCTGAACTTTGAGGGCTGGGGGAACTCTTTGGGATACTGCAGTCAGCATATCGGAAAACAAAGACATTTCCCAGTTATTCCTTTGCTGCTTGCAGAAAATACTGATATGGGTGGTTTAATTTGTAAGCAATTTGTAGAAATGGTACCTGTTGCTTGTAGGTTTTTTAGCAGGTTTTCATTATCTGTTCTTACAAAGTAAGCAATAACATCAGTGTCTTTCTGGGTTGAAAGTGACTTGCCTCCCTCACTCAGCAGAGAAGTCCCTTGTGCATCCTGCTATTGGTATTTACAGCCTAGACTTTTACAGAAGTAAAGCTGGCTTGTGAACTTGGAGGGAGATATCTCATATCCCACAGTGGCACTTAGAAAACACAACAGAGGGCAGCAGCAGAGAGAGGAAGAGAGGGACACTGAGCAATTCAGATTCTTCATATTTGGAACTGTGCTGCTCCATTCTCCAGCCAGCTCAGCTCATAAGCACACCTGAACAGAAAAAACCTCTTTGAAAGCTGGACCGTATTTCAGTTCAGAATGAAACCCAGGTTTCTTCAAGCAGGAAGATGGTTGGTTAGAAAGCTGCAAGTTGTGTGCTTACCTGCAGCAAAATGGGGAATTTTTTAGTCCAAAAGGCTGAAATCCACAGCCCAAAGGTTGGTTTTGCCATAAAGCAAAGTAAGGTCAAGGGACCTGCACAAGAACATAATGGCAGGATGGACATTGTCAGATTCCAATGGATGTGGTCAAGGAGACAGCAGCTGTGTCCCCACCAAGCAGCAGGAAGGAAACACAGGCTTTCCTGGGTGCTCTGGGATTTTGGAGGATGCATATGCCAGATTAGTCACATTGTGAGCCCTCTCTATCACATAACACAGGCATTTTGGGGGGACAGCCATGGACTAAGGACTGCCCGTGCTTGTGTGTGTGTATATATATATATATGCACACTATATATATATATGCATATATATGTATATCTATTCTTTCTCAGTATATATATATATAAACCATTATTTATAACTTTATGCATATAAAATGTATATATGTTCAAAATATATAAAAAATATATATAAATATATGTCAAGTGTAGGCTCTGGGTGGAGAAGGTCCTGGTTCTGGGCAGGACAGGCTTAGCTTGCAGTGGCCAGGAGGGGCATGGCCAGGCCCCTGGGGTTGTTTGATGCCACCTCAGCCCCGTGCAGGGCTTGGAGGGAGAAGTGTCCATGTGTTGCAGTTTGGTGGAGGGTGCAGGCGGGTGCACTGGGGGCTGCAGGGAGATTATGGGAACTGTTTGTCTGTCCAGTACAGCATTGTCGTTATTCCCGTTCTTATTTCATTGCTGTGGCCAGTAAATTATCATTATCTCAACCCTGATCCCTGCCTTTCTGTGCCTTCAGTTCTCCTCTCCATCCTGCCATGGGTGGAGGGAGTGAGTGGCCTGTGGTCTGGGGTGTTTCACTGGGAACACCAAATTGGGGAATACCATTCCTAAACGACTTCAGCCTTCCTACATGTAGCATTCCTTTTTGGCCAAAGAACCGTTCAATCCTCAAATGAGTTGAAATGTAGTGTATTTTGAAAGTATTTCTTAATGGCTGTGGTCTCTCTGCAGTCTCTGGACATCCCTTTCCTTGTGATCAGGGTGGTTAGCACAGATCAGGGCAACCTGTGGAACCTGCAGCAGCATCTCTGCTCTTTCCTGATCCTGGAGATGAGAGCTTGCACAGGTTGCTTGGGCTGCAAAAGTGGTGGTGGGAAGGTCTGCTGGAAGGACCAGCGTGTGTGTCACCATGCACTCAGCAGCCACCCCAAGCTGGCAGCTTAGCTCTGCTGTAAGTCATGTGGGAGATGACACCTGAGGTACAGGTGAAACAGCGAGGCATCTGGCTTTTGGCTTTCATGCAACAAGGCTTTTCTTTCCTTCCAAAAACTGTAGCTAAGCTAAGGTTTCAATTTACAAGGGTATTTTTAATATCAGTTGGTGAGGCAATCAAGCTGTGACCTCCCCGACGTCAATGGCAAAACTCCCACTGGCTGTGCCATCGTGAGGGTTTCATTCAATAAAAAGGTAATAAAGATTCTGATTCATAACGAAGGCAGGAAGAGATGAATCAACCCAAGCTGAGTGGGGAGAGTTTTTCCTGTGTTATTAACTGTGCAGCGCCATCAAAACAACAAGGTCTGTCCTTATCTGCTGTAGTATTTATGGGTATTCTTTACTGACAAATGACTAAACACAATTAGTCCTTACATTATTCCTGCCACAGCGTGTGTGGAGCTCTTTGTTGTCAATGGAAACTGTTGAGTGGTGACTTTTTTCTGAAAGTCTCTTGATAATATTTTAACACAAGAAATGTTTTGAAATTGTCTGAATTACAGCTTTTTTTAAATGATGTAAATGTTGACCAGGTATTGTTTCTAGATGATTTTTTTAAACAAAAGTGCTCTTTAATATGTATGCTATATATATAAGAAATCTTTCTTCTTCTTCTTCTTCTTTGATAAAATGTAATAATTAAAACTATAATAAGTCCAAATAACAAGACCATTTATACCTATTATTTCATCTGACGTATCTCACTGAACAACCATACTAGAACATCATAGCCCAAAAATCGTTTATTAGTGTCCCTAATTATTATGAATATGGCTTAATATTTGAAAAAATGTCTGATATAAACTATTCAATTAACTCTGTGTATTTCTGATGAATTGTATTATCTATAGTGCTTTTCTGTTAGAATAAATATTAACTGTCAGTAACAGAAATTGTCAAATAACATGGGAAGTCAGGTCTCTTTGGCCAGCCCTAAGTGACTATTATTTTCAGTACTAGACTTTGAATTTTTTTTAATTAACACTTTAGTTTGCATGTCATTTTCAGACAAAACAGAATCAGATTTTCCCCTGTTATGGGTTTTGCTCTTTTATGATGTGTTTCTCAAGGTAATTTGAGTTATCTTGATGTAATAAATATGTCTTGATTGAGCAGGGTGCCAATACTCCATTATTTCCCTACATCTAAAGCAAATCAAACCCAACCCTTGTAGAGTATCATCTATAATAGCTGAGTTCTGAGTTTGTTCTTTTGTATTTTAATAGACTGTCCTTTAAATTTAAAGAGCTCTGAGTTCTCAACCACCACGACTGCACATGAAGAGCTGAATTTGTGATTGTTACACCGGTGGAAACGCATCAGTGGCATGTTGGCTAATGAAACAATGGTATTAAATATTATCAATGGTATTAAATATTATCTCTTTGAATCACCATCTTTGTTCAAGCTAGTACAAAGCTGTTTTTATGGACGTATCTACCACTATTAGAGCAGAAGACCATGGCATAAGTGAGATTAAAAATAACAATTGTTGTGATTACTGTCATTTTTGAAAGCTGACAAGTTACTAGAGTAAAGGAATATTTTAAAATACATGGGTTTTCCTAAGTTACATGATAATTATGTGTGAGCTGCCATATTTTTAGTACTCAGCAACACAAATGCATACAAATACTTTTGTTCATTTGTACCGAAATGGTCTGTGAATAATTATAGATTCATAAAAGCTAATTACAGTGAACTCCCAAAACAACTGGTTGGGTGAGTCAGTAACTGAGAAAATCTATAAATGTCTGAAAAGTCTGTAAGTGATTCTGACACTGTGAATATGAATTTAAGTATAAATAAATACTTGGTCTTTTATTCAAATAGGTTTTCAAACTGGTTTAATCTTTGCAGTACCTCCCCCAACATGGACAAACCAAATAATAAGCTGCCATGGGAAAAAGGGCTCCAATGAAGGATATTTGAACACTGGTAGCTGTAGATGCACATGCCAAGGTGGGGATCATGGGACTTTCTGTGCTATGTATTTTGCATTACCCTGGACTCCTCTCAAATCTGTACAAGATCAAAGAACTTTTCTGTTAGCTATTTTAATTTAGAGTTTGTGACCCTGCTGCTTCTGTCTACCAGCTTGATTGCTTTCTGTGTAAAAGAATTCATAAATGTGTAATGTATAAATACACAGCAACACATGCATAAATTGTGTTTTATTACTGTTGCAGGATTCTCCCCTAGGGAATATCTGCTTGACTCTGAGATTTCCCAGAGTGAGAACTCTGTACAGAAATCATTTATTTAGGAAAGTTAAAGTTACCTTCATGTAATTCTGATTTTAAGCAGTACCATCTTGTGACATTCCTGTTCATCTGCCTGCTACTCCAGACACTGGTGGATATTACCTTAAGTGGTTCTATTGCAGCTTTCTTCAATTTTATTTCCTTATTTCTGTTGAAATAATATTTGTCATTAATTTAGTTGGCTTCCCTCGCTGGCTTTTCTTCTCACCCTCAGCTGAGGAGTAGCTGGAACACTGTGACAGTGCCATGGACAACCAGGAAGGGATGCCCTGTGGGGCAGCTGTGCTGCTGTTCCCTCCAGGATCAATAAACAAGCTCAGGGATGCACAACTGATCCCCTGTGAGAGGTTGATGGGTGTGAAACAGCATCCCAGGCAACTCAACCTTCCAAAAAAGGGGAAGAGCAAGGGCAGAAATTTTCTCATGTTTTTCTTGGCTTTGTCTTTCAGTTTTGGACAAATATCTTCCTGTCTCTGTTTGGTATTGTATTTCAATATGATGTTGTATCATAACAATACCTACAGTTAAAGCTTGGTGAAAACAAGTACCAATGCTCTCTTAAAACAGTTCTGATCCTCCAAATCACTGAATATCCTCATGCTCATTGTCTTTTTATTCTTTTTTTCCTCTCTAGGCACGGTTACAGCCCATGTGTGTACGAATCCACAGGGCTGCTGGTCCTGTTCGTTCATTGTTCAGTTGTTCCAATGACTTTCCTTTCATATTCTTCAGCCCATTCACCACAGGCTCTCCTTTCGTTTCCATGCTTTGGTTGGAACATACAACCAGGATCTGTCCTGCTGCACAGACTGTGTCATAACTACAGAGTATATCAGATTATGTGGTTTTCTTTATGCAAAAGAAAATCTGACTCTTCATGGATTTAAGCTCCATTGAAGGTTGAAGCAGCTTTGATCCTTCTGCAAATCTCTGACAGTAATTCTGTTCCATGGTTTGTGCTTATCCTCCTTTCTTTGTTTGTTTGTTTTCTTCATCTCTTTCAGTAACACAGTCTGAATCAGCATGCTCATTTGTCAGACTGGGTTCTATATTAATCAGAGTTCACTTGCATTCTTCAGACAGCTTTTATTTTTTAGGAATTTTGTACACTGTACAATAATAAAAACAGCCCAAGCAGCAAGGAAGAGAGATGAAAACATCACACCTTCAGGGAAGGTATAATTCCTTATCCCTAGTTGCCAGCCCACCATCTCTGATGACATGCTACCAGATTTCATTTGGGACACTGTTTCCACTAGAAATACCCATTCCTGCTGTTTCTGTCAACAGCTGGCAGAGCCGCTGAGGAGCCAGAGAGCCGGTGTTTGTTTAGTCAGTGTGACACAGCAGAGGGAGCAGAGCTTTTTGTGCCATGGAAACCCATCTCATGACCTGGCAGTGATGAACCCAACCTGTCCCACGTCCCTTCCACGGTAAGGGTTGGCTCACAGCCTGCACAACGACCTGACAGCCACAGGCTGGCATTTCTTCTTGTCCAGGGCTTTAAACTTTCTCTGACTTCTAGTGAAATTAGCTGAGCAGATTATTGTCCTGATGAGCCAATACATTGTCATCCTTGTGTTCTTCTTAATGCAATACCAAGAGTCTGGCTGTGTTATCCTGGGGGAAAGTAGGGAGGCTTTTGTAGGGGAGCCCATGCATTAATTTATATCCTTTTTCATTCTTCCTGTGCAACACCCTCACTGATGCATAGTCCCAAATTTTGGCTGTGTTATCGATGCATGTTAAGAAGAGCTTTGGGAAATAAGCTGTAATTTGCTCTTCTAGGAACCCAAAAATCACTGTACTATGAATATGTATTGAGAACTTTGAGAAAACAAAAATTGGAAGATTGTAAGTAATAATGATCTTTGCTGATTTCAAGGATACTCTCATGCTGTAAAACCATTAGGACTTTTAAAACTGTGTGAGGCATTGCAGTGAATAAGAAGTGCAATGCTTTGTGCAGAGTGGATTTAAGTAATTTATACTCAAAAGACATACCACTGGAACTTTAAAAATATAACTACAGTAGACAAATAAGGGAAACAAAGCCATAAATCAGTCTTAGTGACAACCCCAGGGACAGATGGAATACAAGTGACATTCTCTAAGACCAAATAAAACCTTTGAGGAAGCATCTGGGCCAGATTTTAATGAAGAATAGCCACAGAGGCTCAGTTTTAGGTATTGGTAACACAACGTGTAGAAGAAAAAAAAAAGAAAAAAAATTATCTAATTGTTGATGAAACATGAGAAGCCTGGTCATCCTTACCCTCTGTTGTGCTCCTCCTGCTGAACTGGTGATTGGATGCAATGAAATGGCAGCCTATTAATAAGGGTACTGGCTAGTATAGACTGTAACTATTATTCAGTTCACAGTGGGATTGCTGCAGTGCTCAGAGCCTGGGTCAGAACCTATTGCTGTGATCTTCCCCCAGTGCCTGCTGGTGAAGCGGCAGAGCAGCAGCTCTGAGTTACTTGCTGCACCATTCTCAAGAAGTGACTTGCTGAACAGCCTGCAATGCCTATTTTATGTCTTTGCACAAGTTTGCCAGCTGTAAGAAGGGGTGGAAGATAGCTCTAAAAATCCTTGTGTTCCCAACTAATGCGTAGGGTTACACCAGGGAGTGTTTTGTGGGCTGGCAGTGGGAACATGACAGGGTGGTGTGAGAGGGGAGATGCTCTGAAGCCTCTCCATCTCTTCCACAGTGGTTTCCAGCCCTTCTCCACTGCACAAAAGCCAGTCAGTGAACTCATTTCCAGGTGTCTGTTCAGTCCTAATTACATGCTTTGCTTTCCCATGCGTGTTCAATTTTAGATTATCTTGATTGTATGCAACACCTCAATTAATTTCTATTTGTTTCTTTTTTTCCCTTTTTTTTTCTCTTAACAAGCACATTGCTGAGCAACCTCAGGTAGCTATTTTCATCTGCTCTGGTAGCAATATGCGTTCTGAGCTAAGAGATATTTGTTCTTTCCCTAGGAGATAGTTTTAATGCGCACTCACTGTGTTCATCCTGTGACTTAGAGGAGCTTTCATGGCTCTAATTACAATCTGTTTGATCTCCCACTTAAATTCTAAAATAGGTTTGTAGTAATTCGTGCAGCTAGTGTATGTTGACTAAGAATGTATTGACAGCTTATTCCATTTTCTTCTGTAGAAAAGAAGTAAAGTAATAAAGACAACTTCAGGCCCACTGAGCCTATTAGTTCCCATAATTTCTGGGTGTGAAGGGGAATCTGAAAACACACTAATTCACCTGAAATACAATGCAGCTTTATTTTGGTATTGCTCTTCTACCATTCACAAGCAGAGGAGACTTATTTCTGAGTTACTTTAGCCCTTATTTACCAAAGATTTTGTATGTCAAGGAGAATAGTTAATCCTTTATGACTCCAGCTACCAGAGTGAGTAAGCCCTTAATATAACCGAGGCACAAAAGGATTTATCATAAACTAAATTAAATCATCCAAACTCAGTTCACTAATAGATATAAAGGAGTGGGCAGAAGAGAAAAATCAATTTAGCATCTTAGTAGACCGGGGGACTCACTGTTGTTTTGCAGTGCTCTTCCAGTACGTAGATAATAAAACCCAGCACCCCCACAGTTTAGATCAATCCAAACACAGTTATTCAAAGCTCATACTTTAAAAACCCAACCGTGCTGAAAATATTGAAAGGCGAAGGAAAATAAAGCAGTGCTGGTCTCGGCCTGGCTTTTTCTTTGAGGTGTCTGGGATGACTTGCTGTCCAGTTGGGGCTTATTGATAAAGTGCAGCTTAATGATTTTGATAAGAAGCCCTGATAAACTCCCTCCAATTATTTCTGTAAGGATTTGAAATGAAGACAATTCTAATCCTCTTCTGTAATTATGCTGCATGTTTCAAACCCCTGATGTCAATAACACCATTAAATAAAAATGAGACATAATTTACTTTATGGAAAAGGCTGTGTGGACCTTCAGTTTTGTTAAGAGAGTGAAGTTACAAGTACAAAAAAATTAATATGCAATTAATGCTGCCTTGATACTAGTTACAAAGAAAACTGAACCCTTTCAAGAGAGAATGATTTTATTTTATTTTTCAAGCAATTACCCTAATGTAATTGCTACTTGTAGTCTGGTCTGCTTGATACATATTCAGGATTTCATTGAACATTCAGAATGTCACAGAGGAATATCAGAGCTTTGCACTCTCTTTGGAAAAATGCCTATACATCAGTGATCTTATTTTAGTATTTCTCCATCAAACGATTTGGATTCACCTTCCTGTAATACCAAATTGCTTATATTTATTCCCATCACATTTCATAAAATGAATTGAATTACAGCAGGCGTTTTTTTCAGCTCTGCATAGAACTTATGAATAAAAAATTCTTAAAGAAGAGGAAGGAAAATCACTGTGAAGTTTAGTAATGACCTCTAATGGATCAAGGCAGGAATAGTGTTAAAGTTGATGCAGCAAAGCACCCTTGAGAATTTTCCTCCCTTTCAGGGAGAATGTAGTTGTCACTAAACGTAAACCTTATCCAGCCAGATATTGTGGGATGCTGATGCAATAAAACCAGAGGTAAACAATGTGAGGCTGAGACAAACAATGCATATTCCCACACCTAATGTTTTCTAATTAGCTTTTCTTTAATGCCAAGTTCCCAAACTTAGTGACTAAAGCACATGTGACTGCAGGCTTGTTTATCTGCACAACTCTGTACATGCACTGAAACCGATTTATGGTGAAAAGGGACTTGTGCAACTGGCAAAATTATAGGCTTAGTTTAAAGAAATCTCAACCAAATTAATCCCTAGATAGAGATGCTTGTAAAAGAAGGTTTTTTTGAGTTACAAAAATTAAATACAAAGAAAGCTGATGTAGAAAATGTAATAAAATTACACATAATCTAAGACAGGTATGACACACATGAACAGGATAAGGTTCCGAGTTATTTTAAAATTTTTAGTACTAATATTGATGAAACGCATAACCTTTGTCAACATTGCTGTGCCATTTTATATCTTCATCCTTTTACTACATATTTTAAAAAAATTAATTGTAATATCCTTCAATTATACTCAGTAAAACTTTATCAGAACTGTATTTTGGTGGTGCTACATGCCTTTTTTGTGATCCAGTTCTGTCAAAAGCATTAAAATGAATGAACATGCCTATAAGTCCAGCATAAATAACATATATCATCTACTAATGAGATTTCCTAGAGCCATCTCTGTATCACATGTTCTGAAATAGGAATAAAGGCTTGACACTTGACTTGAGCAACGGCTTATCTTGGTACAACTCTTTTATGGTGATTTTAAAGTAATCTGAAAATTGTCCTGAAGTAGAGCACCTAGGATTGGTCCTGCTGGTTGTGTTTCCAAGGTGGATGTTGTAATATGGAATGAATTTCCCCTAAGCCAGTAGATGCTGTAACTTCATATATAGTTTTCTAATATGCACAGACATTTCTGTGAAAAAACGCATGTGTGACTGAAAACCGGATCTGAGAATTTTAAGTTAGTCCTACACGAACACCAAGGTATAATTCCAAAGTGAGTGGGTTTTATCTTACTAACAAATTAATGACATGGACAGAACCTGTCACTTTGCTTTCAGTCCTATATAGTCTGCTGTTTCAGTGGGATGCAAGGGTATTATTTGATGGAAATGAAAGATGCACTTTATTCAAATTATAATAAAAAGGGTTAATGTACAATGTAGAGGTGACTAGATAATTTTTTTTTTATTACAATAATAGACTCATTGAGGAAAACCTCTTTTCTGACACATTCCATTATTTGTTACAGACCCATCATTTGAAGATTACTGTTGAAAAACCCAGATGAAATGATTTTACAATCACGGTCCCATTAAAGGTTTAAGAATTGCCTGGCTGGATTAGGCAGAATTTAGTTGTGAAAAATGCTGTGTGATTTATTATGCTCCTTACAATTGCACAGACACATGGAAAGCAGGCTGCATCTGCAGAACAGTCAGGGCACCACTGTGCTGAGCGTGGGGTCTTCTCACCTGTGGGTAAACTTGCTTTGTATTGATCCATTTATTATTCCCGCATCTTTAGCATAGTAGAAGTATTTATTGAAACATCCAGTTCTCTCATCCCAAGTAGACAGGACATGATACTATTGATCCTCAGGCCAATCATCCATTAGGCATCCATTAAGATCCAGAGTGATAGGCAAATGTGAATTACAATTATAATAATTCCATCAAAGGGCTGCTAAGATCAGGCACAAGTCTGTAGCTCGGTGGGGGTAAAGAACTCCTGATGTCCCACTGTAGCCACACTTTATATTGTTGAAATGAAAAGGCCTGAGGCAATATCTCCATGAGCTGTGAGATGTCCTTTGGTGAACTGTGGTGTTTCCAGGCATTCAGTAAAGCCCTCAGCCCTCTCCTTCAAGTAAGAATCAGCAAAAGGGAACCCGAGTCTGTGCTTTAATGTACCTGCAACATCCAATGTGGTCTGCTTCCCGTAGATGCTCCAGAAAGCATCTGTCATCAACCTTGCCCTAAAATAGTTTCAGCCTGGCCTGGTATTTTCTTATCCATTTCTGCCCTTTCTTTCTTACCTAGTGCTTCCTTTCACACATTATAATTTGGTCTTTTTCTCCATTTCCCTGGCCGAATCTGACTCTGAAACCTTCTGCTGAGTTCTGCTAATTTTAAACGAGCTATGATGCCATGAGCATTGCTGTGTGCAATGGTTTAATTGCAGACATATCTGAAAATATTTGTTTAACCAAGCTGCGTGTTTAGTATTACACTCATGAGTTTATGGACACATGAGTATCATAGTTTAATTAGTGTTTTTAAATTGCATGGCACCCCAGGCAAACGAAGTGTGCTTTGCTCCATATTTTTAACCATATAAACTGACATTTAGAATTGCACAGCTGTTTTCCTTGATGGGGCACACATAACTAACAAATATCTGAAATAGCTGTCTGAATGTGCACCTGGGTGTGCATCAAATGGACCTTTGGCGTGAGAGGCCTGAGGATGTACATAGCTGATGTACCTGCCATGGGCTTGAGAAACTCAGCTCCCCTCACAGCCTCTCACTTTCCCTCCTGCATCCACTTCTGTTATTATACCAGCTTATGAGCATTCTTGCACTTGCTTATTTAACCTGGATTTGGGCAGTACCTGATCTATGCCTGACACTTAGATGACAATGCAAAGTCTGAAACAGCACAAAGCTTTCAATATAATACAGAAACTGTAATTTATATTGTTGCATCTCTTTAGTGAGAATCTTAACTCATGGTGTGTGTGAGCTGCTAAAAGATCAGCAAACGCCTCAGCTTTACCTCAGCATCCCAGTTCCTCTTACTGCTGTCCCTTGCTCTTCTTACTCTTCCCCTTTCAATATGATCGCTCCATTGGGTCCACTCAGTGAAGAGCTGACCCCGGGCCCATTGATGACAGAATAACTGTTCTGATAACTGACCCACACCTCGCCCTAGAGGCCGTGCCAGCCAGTGTCTGTGAGCGTGTGACCGTGTCATTAGCACAGTCAGAACTTAATGTCGGAGGGAAGCCCCTTACACACTAAATCTACTTGGGAATTGCATCCCTTTCCTGGGAAACTGGGTACAGTAATGTGATTTTTCCACGATGTCGATTTTACCAATCAGTGTTTAATTCAGAGATCCAAGAGGTTCTGTTGTAAACACCCACAGACTGCATGTCTCTGTGATACAGCCAGCCATAGACTGTGAAGATGCAATCCTTTACGGTGCGTAGGGAAAATGTTCTGTGTTTATAGTGAAATGTGTAAAACCTCATCTTTGTCCTGGAGGATTAAACGATGGTGCTGTCCCCGAGTTTTCCATCGCTGCTGGTGTCTGTAGCTGAATTAAACTGCTGATGGTGGGCTGCAGGACTCATGTCAGAGCAGTGCTGGGCTCTGTCCCTTGGAACGGAGAGGCTGTGCAATGACGGCAAAGCCGGTCCGGGTCCCGGGGCAGGATGCGAGCACCTGCAAACGGGAAAACAAGGAAAAAATTGAGGACATATGCGCGGCAGAGCCGGTTCGGTGTGGCTGTTCACCATCCCAACAGGTACCTGTCACCTGGAGCCATTCCCCGATTCCACTCGTGGAGCTCCCAGGTAACTCGTGTCGTCCCGCTGCTCGTAAAAACACGAGGCTTTGCCCCTTTTCAGTGGGACAGGAGGAGTTTGCCACATTTACATTGCTCCAAACTGTTCTGCCTTGCTAGGGATGCGTTAATTACTTTGCTTGATGGCCGGGTGCCTTGGTGCACGCTTGGCGGGGCTGGGACGATCCAGGTCTGGGTCTGGGACTGGGTCTGTTTCCAAGTCTGGGTCTGTGTCTGTATCTGGGTCTGTGTGCAGGTCTGGGTTTGCGTCTGTATCTGGGTCTGTGTCTGTATCTGGGTCTGTGTCCGGGTCTGTGTCTGTGTCCGGGTTCCCATTCCCGGGACGGCCGAAGCGAGTGCGGGATCTCGGGCTGCCGGGGATGCTCCTGCCCTGCCCTGCCCTGCCCTGCCCTGCCCTGCCCTGTGCTCTCCTCTCGCCCATCCCCGCCGGGCAGTGCCTCC
>JAWWEW010000020.1:2658942-2687080 GCA_035583185.1 Anabacerthia variegaticeps | reverse complement strand
TCCCCTTCCCTTTTCCCTTCCCTTCCCTTCTCTTTCCTTTTCCCTTTTTTTTCTCCCTTTCCCCTTCCCTTTCCCCTTCCCTTTCCCCTTCCCTTTCCCCTTCCCTTTCCCCTTCCCTTCCCGGGGGTCTCCCCCCCTCCGCAGATGTTGAGTTGTGGCAGTGCCTTCTCTGTGCGGGGCTGCCCGGGCACCCCATTCCTTGCCGGGGACCCCATTCCTGCCCAGGCACCCCATTCCTGCCGGGGACCCCATTCCTGCCCAGGCACCCCATTCCTGCCGGGAGGAGTGCTGGCACCTTGGGCAGACCCCGCTGTCGGGGCACGCAGGAACAGCGAGCTGTTAAAGCTGGCTGCTCCCATCCTGACCTGCCAAAGGGTGCTGGGGCTCACACTTACAGGGCAAACCCTCCTGGCTCCTTCACCCAAAATGTGCTAGAACAGCCTCTGTTTGCTGGCAGTGTTGGATTAGAGTTCGTTTTTCAATACTCCCAAGGGGCAGTTGCTATTTGTTATGTAAAGGATCAGAAGTGGTTATCCGTGGCCAGGCTGCTTGTTCTATTTTTGTAAAAGTGTTTCCTCAACATCAGTACTTGCCTAGAAAAATGTAGGAAGTAGAAGCTTAAAAGTTGCGCTGGGTACTTCAAGTGTATCTCTTTTAATTAGCACAAGTACAATGTAAAAAGCTAGCTAAGTTCCAGAACACTTTGAACGTCCTTTTTATCTAGTACATTTTTTTTTTTTTTGAAGAATCTTAAAGTGATTTCAGAGATGTGCACAGCGTGAGGATAATGTCTACTGCATTGTTTATTTAAAGTTTAGAGAAAGATACAAGTTTCCATCATATTTCTGAATTTCTTCTGGGGTTTTTTGAGAGAGGGAAAGAGGTTGGTGGGGGTTTTTTTGTGTGTTGTGTTTTTTTTTTAGTGGACCACTCAGACCTTTGTTAAAGCTTTGTTATTTAACAGAAATAGCACAGTTATTATTAAAATGACTAATAAGATAATAAAAGATTATGTAAACTCCAGAGTTGAAATGAGAACACTTCTTGTAGTTAGGTGTGGGTGATGCCAGGTTAAAAGTTTGGTAGATTTCTGCTTTCTATGACTTCTAGAATTTCACTGTCTGGCTCTTCTTTTCAGCTGGAATGTTCTATTCCTATTCCTTGCACCACTGACAGTAGTGGAAATTGAGAAACATGAGAGATGGGAAGTTTTGTAAGGTATCCTGCTTGAGTGAACACATAAGAGTATAATGCTGCTACTTCCTGCTTGTATTTAACTTCCTGCTTGTGTGTCCTTTCCTTTCGTTCTTGTTTTTAGTTCTTGCCTTTTGCCATTCTTTTCTTTTTCTTTTCCCATGGCCCATGTGTGGGTGTTTGCTGTCTGTACCAATGCACTGCCACTGACCATTGCTGTGTGACCTTGTGTGTAAACTTGCTGCTCCAAAGACTGGAACTGGGTTTGTTTCGACTGTTCTTTTCTAAAGCCATTTTGTTTATAATTTTTTAGAAATTCTGGAGGACATAGAAAGTTACCAGATAGGAAGGAATCAGAACAGCAAAGCTCATGTCTGTCCTGGCTGTGGGAAAAGCCTGGTAGCTGTCCTTTGGTTCGGAGGTGCCAAGATGTAAATTTCCCTTTTGATCCAAATAAACCTCTTTCCCAGCTGAAAACCTCACCCTGAGAATTACTTAGCAATCCAAATGATTGGCACAGTAAGTTTTCTACAGGGAGTTCAAGCCAACTGAACTACTTTTTCTGGCTTTCCTGTAACTGCCCAATAGTTAAGAAAAAGAGCATTTAGAAAACTTTCTCATATACCTTAGACTCTCACCTGTTTTTATTCTGACAGGATTTTTTGTTTTGACAAGAGACAAGAAAACCAGCAGGGAATGGCTGTTCTTTCTTTTGAGCCTCTGACAGTTTTGAGAGCTGAGTGCTTCAGAAAATGCTGGTTACAGCGCTCTTGTGGTTGGATTTGATGGTCTTGAGTGAGACTGAGAGTGAGCAAAACGGATACTGGAAACTGTAAGCTCATTCCGTTGCTGGGGAAAGTACCTGATGTGAAATGTAGACTTTATTTTAGAGAACTGTTCTTGACTGCTGACTTCTTAGTATAAAAGGGTTTGAAAATGAGAGCAAAGAACTTGCAACTGCAGCCATTAGAACTTTTTCATTTGCAGAGGTAAAAGAGTATTTTTGGGTTTTGTCTTTCTTAGGTATCTGCCAGGTCTGGTGTGCAAAGCTGTCTATAACTGTATTTCTGGTAGTAAAACAGGGCTTTCTGTTTAACAGTCCCCAGTAACATGGCTCTGAGTTAGCTAATTCCACCCTGTTGTGCCCCATGTCTTTATCCTACGTTTAATAAGGGCCCCTCATCAGCTTGTGTACTCTTATGGCTTCTGGGAGGATTCAGGTATGAAACAAGAAGAAAGGTTGAAGAATGGTAGTACAGACCTAGACGTTTCTGTGTAATGTATCTTCAAACACTCCTTTCAGTTGTGGTGATAATAGTTATGCAGAGTGCATTCATGTACTGTCTTTGGAGCAAAACAAAATACTTTAATTCTCATGAATATAAATTTGTGACTTAATCACTGATTAATTTCTTCTCAGTCCTTATGACTCTATTACTATGGTTACAGAAATAGCAGTGCTTTAACACCATGTGAGGAAATGTGCTGCTGTTATTGCTGTGCTCCGATGTTTGTCACAAACGGATGTGCTGCATTGCCACAGAGCAGGACTGACAGAGCTGGGCTGTTTCCTGGTGCAGGAGGGTGGGTTAGCTCCTGGACAGGCTTACTGACCTACTGGGACAAGCTAGCACCGTGAAACAAAGGACATAATTACATGGCACAGCGTCATTAGCATATAACAAATGTTACTGTGCGTTAATTATGGAACAAATGCGTGCTGTTAAGGTCCTGTGAACATCATGCTAATGCTTATTAACACAAATCTGAGGCTCAGGTGTGTTTCTTCTCAAGCCACAACATACGTGTGCCACCAGTTAGTCGCCCTCCTTTGTGTGCTCCTAAAAGCTCAGTCCCACGACCACTCAGAAGGAGGGAGAAGTCGCTGCGCTTTCCCCTGTGGCAGTGCCATGAACACTTGTGTGAGAACTGACACTGCTCATTGTCTCTGTTTTGCTGGGCCTGGCCTCAGCTCGAGGTCTGTAGCAGCCTGTGCACCTTCCAAAATCACTGTCTGCAAAAAGCAGTGGCTTCAGGAGGGAGAAAATCCATGCTGTGGGCAGCCAGATGTGAGTCAGGGCAGGGTGGCTGTGGGTACCTGCACTGCTGCAGTGTAGGGGTAGTTCAGATCCACCACGGACTGAAAACCATGACTGGCAAGCTGAGGGATTGGTTTTAGCATTTTTCTTTCCATCCCTTCAGTGGTCGGTACTTTGTTCCTCTTGTGCTGCTCTGAGTTATACCAGAGGGTGGTTGGGGCAAGACTCATTGTTTTGTGATGTGTTTGGACAGTGTAGGAGACAATGGGGGCCCACACTGTGAGACATAAATAGTGTTAATTGTCATCTGCTTCCTCACTGACTGTTGGGAACACGGATGGCTTCTCTTCCTCTTTTCTATTGTTGATTTTCACTAAATGCTTGCAAACGGATAGACTTACAATACTTAGGACTTATCAGGTGCAAAATAAAGCCAAAGTGAGTGCTTGAGCTGGGGTGTTGTCAGCTACGTTTTTTTGTAACCTTTTAAACCTTTATAATTCTTTTGTATATTTGTTATTTTATTAGTAGGCTGGCTTTGTAGATTGCAGATTACTATTGAAATGAGAGCAGTTAGTGGAACACACTGTAATTGTTAGAGTAGTACCTTACAGAATGTGTAGGAAAATTAATATGGAACTACATGTAAACGCTGACCTCTGGAGTAAGAATGACATAGGACAATTTTTTTTTGGCAATAACTGTTCTTACCAGATCACTCTAATGATATACACTGTGAGGAGAGACTTTTGAGAAAGTGAGTCTATGGAAATTAATTTGCAAGTCAGGTATGTATTGCACGTACAGCCTCATCCTGTTTTGATTGTACCAGGAGACCTTTCTGAAAACTTCATTGCTTTTGCTTAGTCAAGGCAATCATGTTGGCTTCAGCAGTTGATTTTTAAGGTGACGTTTACCTATGAGGAAGAAACTTTGCTTTATTCAGAGGAGATGTATTTAAAGATAATAATGGCATTGGTTATTTTCCAGTATTTATGCAGGTAAGGTCACTAGCTGTGATGATGAATGTTTTAGTGGAATCGTTCTAGTCTTCCTCAATTAAAAAAAAAAATCCCACAGCAGGCAATTTAGAATAGATTGGCAGGTGGTTCTTTTGGTAGCATGTTTGATAGATACTAAACTAACACTGTGTGTTGACTTTTTTTTGCTATGGTGAAGGATAATAGTTGATTACATGATTTGATGAGCAAAGTTCTTGTTGTAAAACTGCAGTGCATTTATGTTAACCCCCTAGCAAACACACAGGAATGGCTCACTACTGACAGCCACCCTGTGCCACTGGAACCTGGCTGAACATTATTTTCCTGTCTTTACACAGTGAATCTCTTCCTGACTGGGAAAATCGAAAGTGCTGTTACCTCACTAGGTAAGTCATGCTTCTCTTATTTGCATTTACTGTTCTTTTGAGCTGTTACTGTTTCTTCCCCACACAAAGAGATCTTTCAGTGAAACAGTGTGACCTTTCTTTGAGAGAGACTGACAATGACATTTTAGGAAGTTTAGGGCTTTTAAGTCTTCCTGGGGTTATAGGCTCCATCAGTGTCACTGTGTTAGAAAAATACTGCCAGCTTGAAGCTAAGGTCATAGTACATGCTGATATGTTCAGGGGAAAACCATGTTTAGGAAATGTGTCTGGGAATATCAAGCCAGGGATAGTGGCCCATTCCTGGGGAAGCTAAAACAGGAATATTAAAGAGTCTTACATTTGTCAAAGTGGAAATTTAATGGCAATCACAGCACTTTGTGTAATTTTCTTCTCTGCAACAGTTCTGTGACTTGCTGACATTATGGGAGCGCTGCAATCAGGGTCCTCTTAGCGATAAGGGTCCTCTTGTGCCTGTCAATCCACAGTCACGTGTGCAGGAACACTTTGTGCCCAAAGAGGCTGCAACTTAAATTAAAACAGAAAAAGCCAAACAAGGGAGATAGGAGGAAAGGATATGGGAAAACACAAAAATAATCCTAAGGGAGTGGATTGATTAATGTGGGAGCTCGAGTGTTCAAGTCAACATGGGGGTTTGAGAAAAGGTTCAAATCAGAAGGGAGTACTTTTGTGATTAGGTAACTTCCTTAAAGTTAAGTTGGAGGAAGTGTGGATGAGCCATGTAGAGAATGCATTGTTTACCACACAGTGTTTTCCATTCATTGGAAAAAGTGCAGAATGTCATCTGTGTCATAGTCTGTTCTGTCTGAATGGTTCTTTGGCTTTTGATGGAGTTTGGCATCCATTGGCTGTATGATATATGAGTATACAAAGTATAAACTAAGTAAATATACAGTGGCTGACCTAGACTGGTGATACTGCCTTGGCCTGAAACGTGTAATGCTTCATCCAGTTCACTCTGCTGCTTTCTAATGTTTTTTTGCTAGGAACAGAGTTGTAACATCTGATTTTTATTCTTTCAAATATGCTAAAAACCTCAGAGTACTGTAGTCTTCATGTTTTCTTGTCTTCATACAGTTTTGAGTTACCTTGTCTCCTGGAGGTGTAACTGGAGGTGGGGACAAAAATGATCATAAAAGGTCATTGCAACAGTGTGATCCACGTGTAGCTTCTATCACCTGTGCATTGGAGGATGGCTGGGTAGGAGAGCACAGTTGTAAGTTACAAGGGATTGGTTTCACCAGGAGATGTTTCTCAGAAGCCCTGAGGAAAGTTGGGAGGAATGTTTGCTGACCTAACCACGTCCTGACAAAGCAGCTTATTACAGAGTTGGGCTCAGGGGCAGAAGCAGCCAGCTAGCTGGAGACTGGGCCAAGTGCAGTGGAGCCCTAAATCCTCTTTTTCCACAGGCATAAGGGACATGCATTAAACCACATGTGCAAGCCCTCCTTGAGAGAGCATTTTGAGAACTCGGGGAGAGCTTCCTCCTGACTCTGAGACAGCTGCGTGAGGAGATGTATATTGCCAGGCTTTTGGTTTCGAGAGGAGGGTCCTTGTGGCAGTGCAAACCATCTTTTGTCCTGGAGCAGATGGCTGGGATGTGTCCCCTGGGACTGGGACAGACCCTGGGGTGTGGCAGAAGAGTGGGAAGCTGCAGGATTTGTTTTCTGCTGGGATTATCTGAAAATTTATTCCTGCCCAGCAGAGTGCCCTGTCCTAATGGTGAAGCTCAGGGTCTGTTTTGTTACAGTTGCTCTTGCAAAAATAGGAGTAATATTATTCATGTAAATTGTTTTGAAACTCTGTTGCACGTATTTGTGGCATATTTAACTGGCAAAGGGAATCTACTGCTGTTTACAGTAGAAGAAATCCATTTGATTGTTACAGAAAGAGCCTCAATAATGTTTATGCCTGCTTGACAGAAACTGTCTGAGCTCAGATCTCTTCTAGCCTTTGTTTAAAGTTTGGAGTGATTTTTGTTTGATTGTTTTTGTTTGGTTTTGGTTTGTGGGTTTTTTTAAATTTATGAAATGATCATTATTGTCTGTCTTCAGAACTTTTCTTTAAAAGCACCACCTCAGTAAGATTTTTGGTGGATTGGGTTGCCAGTCCAGGGATTGGTATTATTTTATGTTTCTCCAGTAATGCTAAATGTGGAAAATGTAGCAGTTTGGGGCTTTTAGTGAATTGGATTGTCACTTTTCTTCTGGGTTTGTGCAGAGAGGCTGCAGAAACACACAGAACAATGGTTAAAAAAGTGTTATCACTGCTATTCTTGTGTGTTGTCCCTGATGATAAGACCTTCAGAATTCAGGCCTGTACCTTTCTATTTAGGAACTTCCCTTTCCTTTAGATATCTTGGCAATTTGAATAGGATTTTGTTTATTTTCTTTAAGGAATCACACTGTCGTGCTGAAGCCCAACTTAATAACAAAGTACTTAGGCTTGTGTGTGATTCTGCAGCCTTCATGGCCAGGAGCTGAGGAGGGAAGTGGGGCCCCTTTAGTGACATTGAAGCCCAAACAGTATAAAATCGTGCCCTTGTGTGATTTTACTGTTTTGTTGCCAGGACTGAAGGCTGTGTTTAGTAGAGGTTTTGCTTTCAAAATTTATGGTGGTGAAAGCAGAGCCTCTGAAAGCAGCATTGGGGTACTTCACCTTGTCTGCCATGCAGCAGTCAGTGCACAAGGAGTAGAGGAGGGTGACTGATTAGGAAGGAGATCAATTGATGTTTGCAAATCCCATAGTAATGAGCATTGAGGGGAAAAGAAAAGCGTCAAAAACATAAGGCAATTAAGCGAGGTTTGGGTAAGCACTATAGTGGTTTGGGGAGGTGGGTGAGTGTGTGTCCCCAGTTTGCTCCAACAGGTTTAGGGGACTGTGGGCATATCCTTAAAATAGTGTAATTAAGTTTTGGCAATATCAGATTAGTGGTCCATTCAAATCAGGACCCTTTGCAAGTGCAAAGCAGTTGTCCTTTTGATTTTGAGCAGGGAAATTCTGAAATGCTTGTTGTGCATCAGAGAGGGTAAAGCCACGGTAAAGCATTGGGCAACAATAGCCATTGTCAGATGAACTGCCCAAAATGCCATAGTGTCAGTGCAGCCCTTACCTTGCTATGTCCTTAGATTTTCACAGCTACAGTTCTTCTGTTTAAGGGAAAAATCTTTCTTTTGGGGCTTGTTCTTTTCATGCCCCACGTTTGTATCAGATGTGCAGTGTTAGTAAGAAACAGTGTTCCTCACTTGAAAACCTGAACTGTGATGTTACAGCAGTTCCTCTGCTGGCACATTAGGAAACTGTACATTATTGCAAAAGAAAAAATGCTGCTTCAATGTTACTTCCAAAAAAACCTGGGATACTTCAGATAGCTATTGCTCAGGATCTTTGTAATTACTTCCTAAAACTGAGAAACAAGTATTTGGGAGAATAATAGCTCTGTTTAACTGCACTGATGCGTGTGCGAATGGAGGTGCTCATGCGGAGCCACCAGCCTGTCAGGGGGACTTCCTCAGAACGGAACTGAAACGATCTTTGTGCCATTGTGATTCTGCTCCAATGCATATACTATGAATAAGGGATATTAATCCAGAACGGGATTCAGTACAAGGGCAGCAGAAGTATTTGCAGAGCTCTTGCTGGAAGCCTCTGGATAGTGCTGTCTGGTTTATTTGTTATTTTGCTTTGTGTGCCCTGTTTCCTTCCCATTTAGAAGTTTGAGTAACCTGGCAGTTAGGAAATGCAGCCTTTCTAGCTCTTTTATGTGGTTGCTAGCTCAAGGTCCCTTTTTGCTGCTGTGATATGTTGATGCAGTAACAAGCAGCACATTTATAGACCTAAACACACTGAGAACTAGAGTTGAAAAGTCCTGTGGATCTTGAATTCACTTTTATAGTGCTGTCATTGCATCTGCATCTCAGTATTTTCCAGCCTCTGTGGTTTTAGAAGTGTGACAAGAAGAATGTTCTTGTTTTTGTAACTGCATTCCTGCAAAATATTTGTTTGGAAAACAGATGTTTTCATGTGTTTATGTATTCTATATGCTCTTGTGGCCTTTGAAGCCAGCAGGAATGATATACGTATGTTTTAGTGGAATGCCCTACTTGGAGAATAAAAATAATGGTTTTTTTTTAATGTTTTGCCTCAGGTAAGTTACCTCATGCTTTTTATATTCCTGTGGTTCTCACTTCAGAAGTGCTTACTGTGAACAAACAGCACAGTGCCAGGGCCAGGTTTCCTGGAGGGGATGTGCTGCAGCCCCAGTGCCAGTGCCAGCCAGGAGCTCTGCAGGCAGCCCTGCCACCTGACTTGACTGCAGCCAGGCAGCTTTGCAGGCACTCCTTCCCTCCATCCCTCCAGTGCAGCTAAATCTGATCCCGGCTGGGAATTGAAAGTGATGTATTTATGTGGCTGGATTTCAAGCAATGCTGTAAATCTGTCATTTATAGCGCAGTTTATTTGGACATTTATGTGTATGAGGAAGCTGAAGGTATAGGCAGCCTTTTTTTTTTTTCCTTGCAGCCTCTTTCAGCTGCAAGAATGTAAGCTCTGTCAGAAACTGCAATATTCGGCTGCAGTCCACAAGTCATGCTCTGGATAGTAATTTGTTTTAAAAATAGTTTAAAAAATATTTTTGGAGAATGTTAAGAATAGCTATTGCATTACAGAGACTTTCCCCTCTTGTAATCTGCTAAGAGCATGCTTTCCCATCAGAACAACATTCCAACTTTTCCTTGGAACATTTCACTTGCATTTTTGAATTGCTTAATTACAAATTATAACTATTTGATGTAGCCTGCTCTTTTCCATAGGAAGGACTAAAAGTGCCATGAAAATGTTGAACTTTATTTAGCCCTGTTTGCTCCTTTCCCTGTCTGGAAAATTTCTCCCATCTATGTGAGTTCCGAAGGAATTTAGAGTACTTTAGTAATTTTCAATACAAACATTTGACATCAGACTCCAGTTTATTGTTTTTGGGGGGGGAGTGAGGAGTGGTATTTTTTTAACCATTACAAACTCTTCAGGTCTGTGTTATGGTTAGAAGAATAAACAACATGTTCAGGAACATGTTACAGCAAAATGAGCTTCTAGCTACTTTGCAATGAATATGAATTTTCTTCAGTTGCTGGGTGACCTACCCAGGCTTTGGGAAGCTGGTAAGAAGGATTTCTCTATTACATCCTCCTGGCAGATTGTGCAGTAATATTGATTGTAGCCTTTGGTGGATTCATACAGGGTTATTGATTCGTGCTGCATTGAAGTGCAGGTTGTGCTTACCTACACTTGGGGCGGGTGTCTTAATTAAAAACCAGGGCAGGGAAGAAAGCAGTAAGAGGACAAAACTGTTGACTGTCATTTGTCTGCAATCCCCCAGGAACTGATGAAAGCTCTTGTAGCTAATGTGAATTGTTGATTAGGCAAAGCATTAACAATATTATTTCCCCCCCCTTATTAACAGCTGCTTGCAGTGGAGAACTGGAACAGCACACAGAGAGACGGGGAGTCATCTACAGTCCTTCTTGGCCACTGAACTACCCTCCAGCCATAAACTGCAGCTGGTACATTCAAGGAGATCATGGAGACATGATAACAATTAGGTATGGTTTGATATTCTGTGGAGATGCTTTGCTGAAATGCAAGAAGATGTGAGTTCTTATGAGATACACCAGTGTGAGGTTGTCTGTCAGAGCTCCTGGGTGGTTGAAGAAAGCCAAAGTTGATTACACTGGAACATGATTGCAGGTTGGGCACCTCCCTCATTTTAGGAATGTTTCACTATGTCTCGTTTCTGTGGGCTGCTTCTGACATCATTATTATACAAGTCACTTGTAGTCTTTTAATGTATTTATCTTCACAATGCCTGTGTGAGATTTCATATACCTCTGATAGATGAGGGGGTGGGAATCAGTGATATATTTACTCACATTAAATAGCTGCCTTTCTCCTCATTGCTTATAAATAGGAATAGGTGAAGGCTATAAAACCTAGAACAGCCTCAGTGGGATACATAAAATTCTTACGGCAAAAATTGCTTTTTCTCTAACATCTTGAAATGGTGCTATATTTAATAGATAGTCTAATATAGTTACTGCTTATTGTTACTTGTTAACCAAAAGACACTTGCTTTTCTGCTTAATATTTATTTCTAACAAATTACATAAAAGTTAGCATTTGTGGCACAATTTCAGCTCAATTCTAGAAAAATACTATTCAGTAAGGACTAAAATATACTCCAAATGGTTTGTTAAGAATGTTTAGGCTATAATATGAGCATACTGTGAATGTGCTTAATTTCTCTGGGCCAATTTGTACAATCCTCAAACCAACAATTTCATATTTTAAAAAAGCCAAGCAACCAACCAAAAAACCCCAGAAACCTAGGAAAGGTGTTTTTTTGTTGTTTTTAGTACTGTTGTATTTGACACCATCTGCTCATTCTTTGCTCAGCTGCTTAAAAGGACTGCAAACCTCTTCAACTGCAGATGCTCAGCAATTAAAAACAAATCTGCCACAGATGGAATAATGGGAGGGCTCCACCATCCGTAGTTCAAAATAGGAGCTACTCATCAAAAGTAATGAAGTAGATACCTGCCAGCAGTTGAGATCCATAAATAGAAACATGCTTTTAAACCCCATTACATTGTATTGGACTTGGGGAATTTGTTTCAAAGCAGAGATTGTTGGAAACTCTGAGAAAGCGTACAAATAAGACACGGTGCTTGACTCTGGAGAGCAATACTGCAGTTTATGCTATGAAAACATCTCAGAGCTCCCAGTTAGAATTAGTGCTCTCTTCTGCAAGTATGAGTGCAGCAGAGGCTAAAGAAATAAAGGAAAGTGAGGTGTAGAAACTGGTAATAATGTGTATACACTTTGAATGTGTACACAGCAATATGATTTGAAAGATTTCTTCTTAATGGGTTTGTTTTTTATCACTGAGTACACATCCATATCCTGCCCTCCTCTGCACATGCAAACAATGGGAGCTATGTATTTACATCCCAGGGAGTAGTGTTGGGGTGTTACGTTTCTGACTATAAATGTACTTGGAATGACTCACTCCAGTGTATGAAATTCAAAATGTTACAGCATCTGAGGATTTCTTTACAAGCTGTAGCCATTGGAATGCCAAGGACATAAAAGAAGCAGCTGACTTGCCTAGGCTGACATTCAGATACAAACATTTTTGCCTTTGAATAGTTGGGTATGCTTGTCCTGACAGTGTGTTGGTAAGGGCAGAAGAGTTGCTTTTTAAATTTTCTTAGGAAAATCAAACGCTGTTCTTATGCTAACATATGGATTTTGAAAGGTTTCAGAAAAACCCATCTCCTTTGTGTTGTGTTGCTGCATTTCCTTTGATCTTGAGTTCTTATTGACAGTAAGACAGCAATGTTATATAAGAAGTATATATAATGAGATACAGCAGGAATCATTAAGGGATAAAATTGCAATTGAAAGTATTTGTAATTTCTAAATCATTTGCAGTTGGTGGTCATTTTTTATAAACCTGTTATTCAGCAGCTTTTAGTAGGACAGTGCCCAGATCTCCATGTGGATGTAAGCTGCTGGCTCCTGTGGGCATGTCCTTTAGAAGCTTTGTCTCAATGCCTGTCTTTCATGTGTGTGTGTTGTTTATCTTCATATCCTCACATTTCCACGCTTATTGTTTTGCTCTATAGTTTACTTTTTAGAAATCCATGAGGGAGATTTCCCATGAACAGGAAATCTAAGTTCTTTGTGCTTGTACCACTCTGTTAGTTATTCACATTTCACTACTTTCTCTCAAGTCTGTGTCTGATGGAATCGTTCTGTTGAGACCTGGGAATGAGTCTGTAGCCACTGTTTTCCAGGACTGTGTTGTGTCTCTTTAAATTCAGGTAATCAGTCTGTTAGATATTGTTTTGGAAACTACTTGATTTTTCCCCACACATTTTCTCTATTTTTATGCTTGTTTTCACAGAGGGCTACATAAAATCCTGTAAGATCAGATAAAGATGTCATATGCAGTACCTGCTTTTGTACCATCCTTTCCAGGCTTTATAGGTATATGCTTCCTCATATCTGAGAAAAAGATCAAAGTAATTTTTGTTTAGCAGTTGCTGTTACCTGATGGTTGTAATTAACCCTGATGCGGGCAACATATAAATTTATTATTTTATTATTGGAATTTTTGGGATGGAGAGTAAAATCTTCTCCATGCTCAGAATTCTGGATAAGAGTATTGAAAAGCCATCTGCTTAGTGAACCCCTCAAGCTGTCTCTTATTAATTGAGGTGTGGGGGAGATCACCTTCATTGGCTTTCACTTCAGTGATTCATGACATTGGTTTTGAAAAAAGAAATTGTCAGCTCCCTGACAGGAGGTGTAGCCAGGTGGGGTCGGGCTCTTCTCCCAGGGAACAGCAGTAGGACAAGAGGGCACAGCCTTAAGCTGTGCCAGGGGAGGTTTGGGTTGGGCATCAGGAAGAAGTTCTTCACAGTGATCAGACATTGGAACGGGCTGCCCAGGGAGGTGGTGGAGTCCCCATCCCTGGGGGTGTTTAAGAAGAGTCTGGATGTGGCACTCGGTGCCCTGCTCTGGTTGACAAGGTGGTGCTGGGTCAGAGGTTGGGCTTGATGATCTCAGAGATCTTTTCCAACCTCGCTGATTCTGTGATTCAGATTTCAATTTCTGAGTAAAAGTGCAGCCTGTTCATGTAAAGGCTTGCTGGTCTGCAACTGTGAATAGTTAAAGGGACTGTTTCATCGCCTATTTACCAAACTCTCAGTGTTTCAGAACTTGACATTAATTGGAAAAACCTTAAAGTAGCCATTTATTTCATTCAATTGCATGAGCTTAGCTTTTGAAGAAGCACTCCCAGTGTCTGGTGCCTGAGGTTAGCAGTTAGCTGGTGCTTGGGAGCTGGGAGCAGAATAGAGCCTTCCTGACTTCACATCCTTGTGCTTCAGTGGTTAAGCAGAAATTTTTAATGAGCCAATTAAGTCATCAGTTGTTCACAGTCTGCACTTGCAGTGAGAAGTTGGCAAATAGAAGTAACTTTTCTTGCTTAATTGGCTAGTCAGTTTTATTTTGGGACTGTGCTCTACTACATAATGCTTATTCTCCAATTTTTAAAAGAATTTTAGAGGGTCAAATTGGACATTTACTTTTTTTATTTATTTGCTAATTACTTTCATTCAGATTTTGCATCCCATGTTTGTCCTTTTCCATGTATTAAGAAATCTTTTGCTTTAATCTGTAGTCTCTCATGCTGAAATTACTATAGGGGTCGTAGAGAATTCCCTACATCATTTATAAAAGTGTTTGTTTCCCTAGCTGCTATTGCTGCTTTCAGTGCAGATGACAAAAACCTTAGCTCTGCTAAGCATTAGTTTTGCAGGTTGCACATTTTTCTTGTACGTACAGGCTGTTAATATGTGTTTATAATTAGGTGGTTTAATGAAGTTCTTTCCAACCTGTCAGTTAATACCATTGTGAGCTACTGTTACTTCATTTGAGTGCATAGGCAAGAACTGATATATATGACTGACCCTGTAATTTTCTGTGAGCTCCTGGAGTTCTGCTCACTGTTGGAGGTAACCCTTCTTTCAGTGTCATACCACTGAAAGCAAAATCAGGTGAATTTACTGATTTTTGCAGAATTCAGTAAAAACAAGATTTAGTGCTGTGTTTCTCAGTTCACATTGAGTTGTTTTGATCCTCAAAGTCTGAATACTCCCAGAGTTTAAGAGACAATTTTTGTACTTCTGTATAAAAGTAGGGGATAATTAAAGGAATTAGCTGTGGAAGAGACATTCCAAAAGCGAGATAACTAGAGTCAGTGCTTTTGAGTAGAATCTTTCAGAAAAGACGAGACCTACAAAATTTGGTCCATCACAGGGCTTTGCTGGAAGGGGTTAGTGACTTCTCTTTTCCTCCCAAAGCCTGTACTTCCCTGCCCAAAATGTTTAAAAACATTGTGGTACTGACTGATGCCTGAGACTTCCCTCAACAACAATAACCACAGACTTTATTCAGTATTTTTCCAAAGACTGTAAGATGTTTATATAGCCCTACAAGCAGTAGGAGCATGAGGCTTTGTCCCTTATTTCCATTGCATACCATCACTCATTCAAGCACTGTACTAATCCTTTTGATATAAAAAATTTGCATTCCTGTTTGAGAAAGTTCAACTGAATAAATAAATGTCCCTGAGCTCTATTTTGTGGGTAGCAGAATTAAATTATTCTTCAGAAGACTGTAACAGCAGCAGCACTAGATCTAATTACAGATGATGAAAGAAGTGAAGTAGCAGAGGTTGAGCACAGTATTCAGGACTCTTAGCTGAAATAAATCAGTTGTCTACTTGATGTCAGGAGTAGTATGGCAGAACCTTGTGACACAAAACCTTGTTGTCACAAATACATTCTAAAGTAAAAACCAAATGCATGTATTTATAAGTGCACATGTATGTATTCATGTTTTGTATTTTTTTGCAAAGGAGTGGGTTTTTTGTGGTGAAGGCTCATTCAAACATATCACATTTTTGGTCTTGTGTATAATCACCATCAATTTAAATGTTTTATAATCACCATCAATTTAAATGAGGACAAATTTGCTTCTAGGAGGGACAGTGTAACTTAACAGGATGCTGGAGTGAAGTGACAATGCCTTAATCAAAGAAAAATTTGTTCAAAATACATCTGTTGGTTAATTTGCATGAGGTGGAATATAATTTTTTGACTTTGGTTTTGCCCTTAGAAGAAGGCATTTTATTACTGCTATGGTATGTATTTGCATTGGATCTAGAATGTATTTTAGAGCACTTGTGTTTATTCAGTGGTGTTTGCAACTCCTAGGCACTTGGGATTGAGATACTTGGTTTTGTAAAAGAGTTCATTCTTGTGAATATTCTGTATTGACCCTTTCCAAATACCGAGGCATTTTGTTTCAGTAGCTCGTGCATCTCTGTTAAACATGCAAGCCTGTTCTGCCTCATCAGCTCTGGTTTTGTGGCTAAAGTTTGGATTTCTTGGTGGAGAACTGTGGGATTCTGCTCTGAATGTGTTTGGGATCCACAGCTGACACTCAGGAAAATCAGTTATCCTCTATATGCCTGGTCTTCTGGGAAAGTGAGACTAAAGGTTCTTCCTCTTCCACACCTTTTGGAATAACTAAAAAAAAGATGTTTATTAGTAATGTACAATACTAAATTTTTGAGGTGCAAGTAAAAGATATTAATTATATATGAATGCAGGCTCTTGAGAGGTATTGCTGCCATCTGCAAAAGGGTTTGTAAACAAGGCATGTGCATGGAGGTGACTTTTCTATACTTTGTGTGAATCTTCTTGTTAAACCCTTTTTGCTTTCTCAAAAGAAATGCATTTTAATGTAAGGTATAGACAGCTTACTATATAGGCAGGTTCTCCCCTGGGTGTGTGCAGTCTGTCGTGTGAACACTATGGCTGAATTATTCACTTGATAGACAAAAGTAGCTCTTTTCAGCAGAGTGGGGAAAAAGAGTGACTGTGGGACCCAGCTGGAGTGCTGGGAACTGGCTAGGATAGGAGAACTCTGTTTATGTTTTTGAGGTTGATCTTGATACATCTAAAATAACTACAGAAGGAAGAGATCAAAAGACTTAGTAAATTATCTTGTTTGTATTGCAGAGGCAGAGGTTTTCTACTCATTCCCACCCCCACTTCCCGGTGTTGAGTTTCCATTTCTTTAGTGACTGCTCCCTTTTCTTAAAAACTTTTGTTGTTGGGCAGATAGGTATTTCTAACGCTTTTTCAAAAAGTCTTTATGGCAAGAAATCTCTACAAACAACACTCCAAGTAGGCAATAGAAGCCCTAGGTGATGTCTGGTGCCAAAAGGAATTACAGGGAGCAAAACCAATGTGGTAGCCCAGTAATGCTGTCTCACATCTCCTGTAGCAGATGTGATGTGGGCGCCCATCGTTTCCCTGATGCCTTGGTTAATTCCTGTTCACACTGCCTTCTCATACACTTTTTTTGGTCATTAAAAACGTTTTATGCTGAACACCTGTGGCAGAAATACTCTTCAGTTTATCTTTGCATGACTGAGTACTTAAATCTGTTCATTCTGACTGCACAGTCATCTAAAACTTCCTTGCAAAGTAAGCTGGTTTCAGAAGCATGATGAGATTGCTTATAGCAAAGAATTAAGTGCTGTGGGAATATTCCTTCCCAGCTGGGAAGGCACACAGAGCATGGTGGGAGAAAAAGAGTTAGAAAAGAGGAAGGACGTGTTTCTGTGTGGATTGTCCTTGCTTGCACATATGTTTTTGGACATCTCCTAACTTCCGTTTTAACACTTTCAGTGCTCCCTTCCTCCTCATGCTCTTGCTGATGCTTTTGTTTTTTTGAGAGTTATGAAGCTGGTATTCTTGGCAAAACCTACAGGTGAGTGTAGGCTGGGTGTCCTGCTTAAAACAATTGGCTACTTTATGTAGTTGCTGCTCTTTCCCTTTCACCTTCAAAGGGTAGGATCTGGCCTTTTGTAAATACACAGTGATATAGAATATTATCTTCCCATTTATCTTTTTCAAAGAATTTGTTTTTTATGTTTGTGAAAAGTTCTTTGTGGAAGGCAGTGTTTATTTCACAGCAGCTTTTCAGCTTTTTTGAAACTTCTGTCTAGGTATGTGCATGGGGTACACACAAACTTCTACCAAGTAAATTTTTTGTAGCTAAAAGAAGACATGAAAGAGGACCAAAATTCCTTTCCAAGTGTTCTGAACAGGATGCCCTTTCCTAATGAGCATGCTTTTCTTTGCAATCTGCTATTGTCATTGCAGATGACTGAATGCAAATTCAATCTGTTTCATCAGAGAACAAATACCACGTGTGGTTCCTGAGCCGTAGGTTAAGGGAGTATTACCTGGTTGTGTTTAGCGTTCTTCAAACAACCAGGGCACCTCTTTGCACTAGATAAGCCACTGCTGAATAATCACTGGGCTCTGGTCAGCAGAAAGGCTGGAAATTGGACTGTAAAAGGTTACAGTCTTGTTTGCTCTGCATTTGCATTCCCAAAAAAGGAATGTTTTAGTCTTTGAATTGAAAAATAATGGTGCTAGATTTTAGGTTCCATTTCCACCCCTATTCTCTTCTTGCTCTCTCCGTGCCTATCCATGGGTTGAAGAGTGGATTTGTGTCTCTGATACTTTTCCCTTTAGGATTCTTTGTACTGCTTCCTATTGTTCTTTTTCCAAGACAGTAGTTACCCTTGGATTCTTAGTTTCGTAGCTTTTGAGGTTGGAAACAACTACGGAAATTAATTTACCTTCTATATAATGTATTCTGGAATTTTGCTTTTCCTCATAATCTGTATTTTAGGAAACAGTTTTGTTTAAGGACTGAATAAAAGAGGAATCAATCTTTCAACTTTTGGAGCTACTTGGTATGATGTTTATGCCTGTGAGACGGGTGCTTTTCCAAATGGGGGGATGTGATTTGTTTCTATATGCTCAAGGTACTGTAGATGTTTCATTATCTTTGTATGTGATGTCTTTATGTCAGCACTGCTTGGCACAGAAAGGCAACTGTTAGAGTCTGGTTTCTTCTCTGTTTCTCTTTGTTCCAGGTACGTGGCCCCCTTGTAACTTGTATTTTCCTTTGTTCCTAACAGTTTTAAGAACTTTGATTTGGAAGAGTCTCAGAAGTGTGCAGTAGACTGGTTGATGATTGGCCCATCTTCCAAGCGGGAGGAGTACAAAGTGTGTGGATCTTCCATACCTCCATCTTTCATCTCTGCAAGGGACCATGTTTGGATATTTTTTCACTCAGATGCATCAAGCTCAGGACAGGCTCAGGGATTTCGCCTTTCGTATATTAGAGGTAAAATCTTAGGTTTTTTGGCTTCACTTATACTCTCTCTGGCAAAACTTGAAGATGGTAGCATTTTTTTTTTTTTGACAGGAGTCTTGGGCTAGTCTTGGTGACTATAAAGTGTTAGCATGGTAGCACTAATATTATTTGCACTTGGCTTTTAAACAGGGTTGCTGAAGTGTACTGGCCTGACTGATTGACTCGTGACATGCAGGGTAGTGGTCATTAAAAAGTGACATCAGATAGTTCCAAAAGTCTTGATCCTGACTCTTTTCTTCCTGTCCTCTTCCACAGGAAAGATAGGTCAGGCTGTGTGCCAGTCAGATGAATTCCGCTGTGCAAACGGGAAGTGTATTCCCAGCACTTGGAAGTGTAATTCCATGGATGAGTGTGGTGACAACTCGGATGAGAGGAACTGCACTGTCCCCCCAACAGACCCTCCATCCAGCATCTGTCCCTCAGGAATGTTCCAGTGCAGTGCTGCTCACTCCACCAAATGCTTGCTGAACGAGCTGAGGTGTAACTCAGTTAAGGACTGCAGTGATGGCTCCGACGAAGACAATTGTCCTGATCTTTCCTGTGGCAAAAGGCTGGGTAATTTTTATGGCTCTTTTGCTTCCCCAGACTTCTTCCGTGCTGATCACAGCAGGTCAGACCTTCGCTGCACGTGGTACGTGGACACACAGGATAACCGCCACGTTCTGCTGCAGCTGGATCTACAGCTGGGCTCCAATGACTACGTCAAGGTGTACGACGGCATCGGGGAGAGGGGGGATAAATTAATGCAGACCTTTTCACACCACAACAACAGGCACTCGGTGAGCGTGGAGTCGTCCAAGGGCCAGCTCACTGTGTCCTACCACGCCCGCTCCAAGAGCACTGGCCATGGGTTCAATGCAACCTATCAGGTGAAAGGCTATTGCCTTCCGTGGGAACACCCATGTGGAAGTGATGAGGAATGTTTCACAGACAAGCAGCACTGTGATGGCTGGTGGCACTGTCCAAATGGCAAGGATGAGGAGAACTGTCCTGCTTGCCAGAAGAACGAATACCCGTGCGAAGGGAACAGTGGGCTTTGTTACTCCATCCTTGACCGCTGTAATAACCAGAAGAACTGCCCAGATGGCTCAGATGAAAAGAACTGCTTTACCTGCCAGCCAGGAAACTTCCACTGTGGGACAAATCTGTGCATCTTTGAGACCTGGCGCTGTGATGGCCAAGAAGACTGCCAGGATGGAAGTGATGAACATAACTGCCTGGTGATTGTTCCCAGGAAGGTCATCACAGCTGCTCTCATTGGGAGTCTCGTGTGTGGCTTGCTGCTGGTGATAGCACTGGGGTGTGCATTTAAGTTGTATTCTCTGAGGACCAGGGAATACAGGTAAGCATCTTGCTTTGCTGATGCTTTCATAGCTGTGGCGGTTTCTCCTGTTTTATTAAAAGGAAAAAAAAGTCGGTTGCTTAGAGAGAATTTGCAAAATGCCGTGAAATCAAATCCAAGGACTTGATGACAGCTAAATAACAGTCACTGCATTAGGCTTAGAGATGAGTATTAAGGTTTTCAGAAGTAGTGAGGGGAATGTCAGCTCTTCTGTGATCGATGAGAAATATTCATTTATTGTGCAGCGTGGCAGAATCTGTATCTAACTTAATCTGTCTTGAGCAATTTCCTCTTCTTCCTCTTTTTGCAACAAACCCCTTGCCCCTACCAAAACCTGAATGTTGAATTTCTACAGTGAAGTCTTTGCTGAATCTGAACTGAATAACCTTTACCCCCTCCCCTCCCCTCCCTAGTTCTCAGTTGTGCTAGAAGCAATGTCCTGCAGTGTTGGGGTCTGTCCTGGGCTGCAGCTGCCCATGGTGTGAGCTGTGCCCCTTTCCCCTGGGCCTGTGTGCCTCCTTGTGTGTGTAGTGTGTGTTTCTGTGCCTGTGTGTTACATGTTTGTGCAGGTGTGGTTCTGCCCTCTGGGGGAGAGTCGTAAGGGACTCTGTGGTTGCCCTCTCCTGTCATGAGCACCAGCCCTGTGCCCTGCTGCTGGCACTGTTTGTGTGTTAAGCAGACTGCTTTACGTTCTCTCCTCATCAAATCTGCATGATTAAGGAGCAGGGAAACAGCCGCTGTGCTATGTTGGGAACCTCAGTGCCTCTGTTCTGGCAGGGCAGCCAAAGCTCGCTGCAGCTGCAAGCTGCCCCTGTTGTGTCACTGTTTCCAGTTCTTAACATTGCCTTTTCCAAACACAACCTTTGGGCCTTGCTGGACAAGTTACTGGCACAACAGTTACTTTCCAGCTCAAAAAACTGTCATTGCCTCAGAATCCAACCTGAGGCTGCACCGGGGAGTCGCTGGTTTGATTCACTGATGCTCGTACCCTGTACTCTTAGTCCTTTTGTTTATTTTAGCATCCTGATAAGATTTTCATGAAGCTTAGTTGCAGGTTTGTGGTTTTGCCACTAGCATGAACCCCTTGGCAGTGCTTTTATACACTAACATGAGGGAAGCAGGACAAACTGACTGTTATTCTCCTCCACGTTTCCTCTTTGGTTCTGTTTCCAGAGCATTTGAGACTCAGATGACGCGGCTGGAGGCAGAGTTTGTGCGGCGAGAAGCTCCACCATCCTATGGACAGCTGATTGCACAAGGACTTATCCCCCCAGTAGAGGATTTCCCTGTGTACAATGCCTCCCAAGTACGCAGACACAAGTGCCAGTGAATGTTTCAGCAGCCAAACTACTGTAAATTAGATAGAATCAATCTGGAACTGTATTTCAGTGGCTGTGCCAATTATGGGGAAGTAATATAAAAATGTCTATGTGTTACGTGGAGCTGAAGGACCACAGTTACACGTCTTGGTGCTGTGGGTAGCTTTGAACATGTTAAATGTATTTGCTGGGAAACAGCAGTGAGATAAGCACATGCTGTTTTGCTATACATTAGGATAGAATGAGAACAGACAGAGAGAAAGGTCAGGAAGTAAATAGAAAAAAGGCTTTTCAAGCTGAAACTGTAAATGTGCCTGAAGTGACAAGAAAGTAAGGTCTCTAGCAGTATTTTTGGGAAATTCTGGGATTATTTTGCATTTATGGATACATTACGGTGGCAAGCCATTAAATCATTCTTCTATTTAATTGCTGGGTTCTCAAAAAACTCCCATACCCTGTCAGAGGTATCCAACTCTGATACAGTTCCTAGTGTGATAAAGCACTCGTAGCTTGTTAGTCCAGGGAAAAAGTGCCTTCCTGGGCAGACAAGTAGAGCTTAAACTCATAAAGAAAACTCCATAAGGGAGAGAAGTTGTGGATGCCCCATCCATGGCAGTGTTCAAGGTCAGGTTGGATGGGGCATTGACCAACCTGGTCTGGTGGGAGGTGTCCCTGCCTGCAGCAGGGAAGTGGGAACTAGATGATCTTTAAGGTCCCTTCCAACCCAAACTCTCTGTGAGAGTCTTTTGGTGCAGGCAGATCTGTCTTTGGTGTTCTCAAATAGTTTGTTAGAAAATACACATTTAACAAGGAAGCGTAGGGATCAAGAATGAGAATTGGGGTCAAGTGGAGATATTAGTGGGGAGAAGGGGCTTTAGGGGAGGTGTTTTGAGTAAGCGTGAAATGATGGTTAGTTCCAACTGTGTTCCAGGCTTCTGTGCTGCAGAACATCCGCACAGCCATGAGGAGGCAGATGAGGCGTCACTCGTCCAGACGGAGCTCGTCTCGGCGGCGCTTGGGCAGGCTGTGGAACAGACTCTTTCACAGACCTCGGGGGAGGGGACAGATCCCCCTGCTCACACCCGCCCGCACCTCACAGACTACTCTGGGCGATGGAATCATCAACCGGGCTGATGGGGCTGTCCAAAGTCCTCCGCCTTCCCCAGAAGGACCTAGTTTAGAGGCAAATGGCCAAGCCAGGGGCCCGCAAGAAGCTGGATGTAGCAGCTTGCAGCCAGAGACTGAAGTCACAGAGCCATCGCCTTCCAACATCTTACCGAGTACTTGCACAGCAGCACACGCAGAGCCTGAGGCTGGACATGCCGATAAACCTCTAAGTGCTGACTCTGACAGAGAGCTTAAGCAGCCCAGCAAAGTGGATTCAGGAAAGGCTTTCAGAGATCCTTTATCTGAAAGTGTGACAGAAACGATCCATGGAGGCTCAGCATCCAGGAGGAATATCCCAGAGGACAGTAGTTTAAGTGGAAGTCATCCGCTGAGCGAAGAGCCATGTAGGTTGCCCTTAAAAAAGTGGGAGTCTGGTTATCCAGACAGCCCTGTGAATGTTCATATCCATGTGGATGGACAAAACCAATGTTGCCCTAACTCATACCGGGAGGAGCCTTTGGGTGTTCATGCAGCTTGTTGCCATTCTGTGGAAGTGCCAATGTTAGAGTCCTCTGCTCCCCTCTCTGAAACCAATACCAGTGATGATGAATCTTTACTTGTTTGCTAATAAAAGTTTTTGGTTTGGCCCTGTAAATTTTGTAACCTCATTGTTTCTGTGCCAGTGCACTTTGACGGTAGGTGGTATGTCTGCGCTCTCCCCTTTTCTCTTCAAGCCAGGGTGCTTTAATCCCACAGGGAGGGCAGTGCAAGACTAAATGGGACGAGTTGATGTCTTTGTTGCTATTTCTGAAGCTGCAGCGGGGCAGAAGTAGGCCAGTGTGTGATGTCAGGGGCTAGGAGAGCAGGATGGGCCACTGCAGTTGGGAGGCATCTCCATCCTCTGGTACTTCTTCTGTACTTTTATTCACTGCGTTCAGGGAATTAGTGTTTCTTTGCTTTTCATATGACCATACTGAACTAGAGAGAACTCTGTTGGAACCTGGGGCACACACCAGTCATTCTAACTCCAAGTACTAAGCTACCAATAACATTATTGTCTTTTTAGACATAATTAAAACGTAATAATTTTAATTACAAAGACCTAGAAGGCAGCAAAATCCTTTGTAGCTTCTACTTTTGGAATTGCTCACCTTCTCTGCTCCCTTCAGAAATGTTTTGGTGGCCATGGGTACCTTGAAGCATTCGCTAAACCTGAAATCTCTGTATAGAATACCCAGAATGAAACCAGGTGTCTTACCTGCTGAAGCTTTGTAATAAGAGTTTAGCAGTGTTCAATGGACCCCAGTTGCAGCAATATTTCTGTGTTGTGTAGTCATACGTTGCATTCTATTCGTGGTGATGCTGTGAGGGTTGCAGAATTGTTTGCTCTTTCTCTACCCTCTTTTTTTCCCCTTTTCCCTTATGTTTTCAGGGACTTTATGCTGATACCACTTTGAGTGTGCCCTGAAGGACACTGAGGCTTTACAGTTCCTGGCAACTGTAGTGGGAAGCCCTGAGCATGTGGTAACTGTCAGGATCAGACTTCTGATTTATTTTGAAATAAAATCTGCATTACAGGTGTGTTTGTAAATATGCTACAAAGGTGCAGATGTGCAAACCAGTGATTTTACTTATTTTTTATTTTTAGAAGATGCTATTTTGTTCTTTTTTTTTTTTTTTTTAAGAGCTAAAATAGATCAGTGCTATTTTCAAAGCTGACACTGTGTGGCTTGTACAACACTTAAATGTAAACAGGTGCCTTTTTTGTGTTTTTAAACTGTAATTCAAAGTAAGCAAGTTATTTACCTGTAAGAAGGGTGACATTGCTTAACACTACTGTGTGACCCCTTGGTTCTGTGGCAGTGGTTGGGGTGGTGGCTGGACTCCCCCCGTCTCTGCTAAGAGCTTTTCTTCAGTCCCCCTGTGACTCAGTGACATACAGAAATGCTTTATGTAGGAGTTGGCAAGGAGTCTGACACTGCTCTAAGCACCCAAGTCCTCTGAAGCCTGTTTGTTGTAGGAATTCAAGTTGCCCGGAGTTGTAAACTTGTAAAATTGGGGTGGCCTTTGGCATCTGTGGGCCTGGGCTCTGCTGCCCACAGGACCCTCCTGGGTTCTGAGGCTTCTGAGGTGGACAGTTAAGTTCACATCAAAGTGTCAAAGATTTTTTCCTTTGAATGGGCTGTATTTTGCCCTGGATCTTCTACTGGGACTGTCTTTTGGGGAGTGCCTTAAAAACAAGGAATAGGACTTGTCTTTACTGTAACATGGAAGAATTAAATAGAAATTAAATAGAACTGATTTTTTTTTCCCCTCTTCAGTTGCAAATTGGTTTCATACTGTGTATTCAAGAGGCAGAAGATTCAAATTCCTTAAGGGCATTAATAGCAGGAAGGGCTTGTGGCAAATTGTGTAATAAGTAAAAGTCATAGTTGCATTAAATAGATACTGCTCACTCACTTTTCTCAAGTGCTTCTGTGATCAGAATTCATTTCATCAAAGAAAATGTGGTGTTGAAAGAGCTTTCATAGCATTTGTAAACATTTTGGGCGCATTCCACCTTTGCAAGGCCACGTTCTGTAGTCATTGCACTGCCAGGGTGGTTGTTTGCATCAAAAGCTACAGAGTTTAGTGGTTTATGTATTTATTTATTTCTGTCTAAAGGTGATTTTAAGAATATAGACTTTTATGTGCAAGGTATTAAACTACAGTTGGAAGAAAGATTACATTTCAAGGCTTATGTTATATAGATACGAAGGATTTTAGTAATAAGTGTATATTTAATTCTGTTACAGAAAAGTATTTCTGTGGTAAAAAAATGTTAATCATGTCATACCTTAAACCATCACCACCATAAGGCTCATAAAGATGAAATATGTCCTTCAGAATATCTCTACATTTTGGAAGCAACCCTGAACAGCTAACACTGTATTTTAAGGTGTGTAACTTCACATAATTTCTTACATGTATCATACCTATTTTTATACTGATCCATTTGGTAGCTCAGTGGAAATTTCATTGAAAAGGTTTTACATTTAGAAATTTAAAAAAAAAAATCTAAGTTAATGAAAATTTGATGCTTGGGCTGTACAGCCTTGTATCAATGAGAGATGGTGCTCTTTGTAAGTGCTGACTTCTGTATTCTGTATTTCCTCTCCCAGCTCATCCCTTGGAGGGAAGAGTCACAAATTTCCTGTTAATTTTGCAGAAGAAATTCCTGTGTCTGTTTTGGGAGCACAAACAGGTGTGTTGCAGTGCCCTGGAATGTCAATACCTGGATAAAGCACAAAGTTTGCCTTTTCTCCAGCTCTTTAGATGTTAATCAGGGAAACAACTGTCCTTGAAGACACCTCGCTTCTGTTTCATATAAACTGCCTCCTTGTATTCAGAACTTCTTAAAATTATAAAAAAGGGATTGAAATGGAACACTTTAGCTACTGTACAACCCAAAATTAATCAGCTAGTAAAATTGTTAAAAGTTTTGTTATTTTAACAGTGCTTTTGTGCACTCTTTAAAGATTTTTGTAGGCAGGTGGGAAACAAAGTATTTAAGTTGGCTTTGTTTGGTTTTGGGGTTTTTTTAAGGTACAAAACTGTATCCAAGCAGACAAAAAGAGTCCTCCCTGAAAAACCCCTTCTGAATAGAAAAGAATACCTACTGGTTTAAAAAGAATGCAAGCTCATAGGCATGCAGCCTCAAGGGACGAGTGACCCCCTTATGTTTTTTCTTACTGCTATTAAAACATAAGAATATTTCTGTTAGAAATTCTGGCAAATTTCAGCTTGTCTATGACTCTGTAACATCCCTTAAATGTACTTGTTTTCTCTTTCTGTTCTCTGCTTGTGGCTTTTTTGTTTGTTTTTAATTTACGTGTTATATATATATTAATTTAGTTAATAACATTTTACCACAAGGTGTACAGGTATATGGTTCAGGTATGGCATCATGTTTGCCAATGTCTGCTGCTGCTTCATGGGCTGAGCAAGATACTAAGCAGGTGGGATGCTGGGCATCGTCATACTTTGCTCTTGCTTTGGATCTCTTAATTTTTAATAAAATCTCACATGCCCAGAGCCTGTGGGTTTCTGACTATCACTATAGCACCAAAGCTCAGGGGTCCCAACCTCTACCCCCTCAGTGTTTGACTCTCATGTGCCATCCCATGGCTCTGTGTGTTAACATGAAGGGGAAGGGGGGTGTGTTTTCATTTGATTTTGTACCTTTGGTGTTTTTTTTTTATCATCTGCTTTTTCTGGTAGCTGAAGCCGGTGGAGGGGATATAACTTTTTAAAATAATGCATGTGAAGTCTTAGCACTAGCAATTCACTGCTGTGGGCAGCTGCCTTTAAAATGTATGCGTGCATATACCCCCACTAACAAAAAGAAGCCCTGAAGCGTATGACTGCTAGGATGGTTAAAAAAAGCTAATTTCAGCCTCTCTTTCCCATTCCTGAGGGCAATGCTTGTTTTGCTGATGCTTCTCCTTCCCCATCTCTTTGAAGGTGCTGCTGGCCCTGTCCTGCTCTTTTCCAGGGGAAGGTGGGGGCTGAGTTATTTTATGCTGGCAGAGATTCACTCTACAGACTTGGAAATGTTTACCTGTGTTGAAGAGAATTGGATAGGCATCATGGCTAGAGATAAATCTGGGATGACCACAAAGTATGGAAGGGCACAGCTGGATACAGAGGGCTAATACCTTCTAGCTGAGCAGAAAGAGTTTGCTTTGCTTGGCTTTATCACTGAGTGCTCAGCCAGCTCCAATGGCAGTGGCACAAGCACTGATGCCTCGAGCCATGCCATCCTACCCTGATGTACTGAGGCTGAAATGAGAATAAGCATGCAGTGGAAAGAGAGTGATCAATGATACCTGTGTGTCTGCAGGTTTGTTCACAGCCTGTGCAGTGCAATAGATTTGTCTTGCAACAAACCAAAGGGTAAACTCGAGAAGCCTGGAGGGAATTAAGTACTTTTTAATCAGACCTTTCTCTGAGGGGAAAAACTGCTTTTGCTTATTTAAGGTTTTTTGTCTTGGCAGAAAATTGATTTTTTAATCTCCCAGGTAGGTGCTGGGATTTAAAATCCAGTACAAATAGGTGTCTGAACCCGAAGCTGGCAGGCAGCACACCTCCTGTCCTGTCCCTTGTCAGTCTGTCACCCTGGCAGACTGTGACAAAGGGCACTTTGCAGGGTCTGGCTCTTGTGTTCTTGACCACAGGTATTAAATGGTTTATGTTTTGTTCCCTCTTCCTTTTATGTTTACTGCTCTATGGTGCTTTCTAGGACTCCCTCCTTTTTATCACTATGTCTTACCATAGGATTTTAGGACACGTTTGGTTTTGGCCTCTTAGCATCTCTTGTTCACTTTCTAATCCTTTTCCTTGCATTTTCCTCTTCCGTTTGTCCAAGTGCAGAGGTTTCTCACTGAAGACAGAGCACTGGTGGGAGGTGTCAAGGACTGAGGAGAGGAGGTTTAAAAACCAAAGAGTTTGGTTTGCCTGTACTTGCAACTGGAGCTGGAGGTGGAGAAAGGACACACCTGTCTGAACCCTAAAACTTTTGGAAAAGACAAATTCCAAGCAATGTTTACCCTTCATTTTCTTTCAGTTTTCTCTTATGACATGTACTTCAATATCTTGTAAAACTCCTCAGCAGCTGAATAACTGCTGACAACTTCTTGTTTGGTCCTGGGGATGTGATTTGTTTTCAAGCTTTCAAGAATTCACAGTAGGAGAGTGAAAGAATGTCCAAAGGAGGGTAACGAAGATGGTTCAGGGCCTGGAGGGGAAGCGTGTGAGGACACTGAGGGCACTTGGGGTGTCCAGCTGGAGGAGAGGAGACTGAGGGGAGACCTCATTGCAGGGA
>JAWWEW010000020.1:2612422-2658842 GCA_035583185.1 Anabacerthia variegaticeps | reverse complement strand
CCCCAGGGCAGTGGGCCCAGCCCCAAGGCTGCCAGAGCTCCAGGAGGGTTTGGATGATGCTCTGGGTCACAGGGGGTGACTCTTGGGGATGTTCCTGGGCAGGGCCAGGAACTGGACTTGGTGATCCTTGTGGCTTCCTTCCAGTTCAGCATATTCTGTGATTCTGTGAAATAACCATGGCAAAACCCTCTGAATACAAAACAAGGAACAGCACCTCTGCTGGAGGTTGGTTGTTTGTTCATTTGTTGGCTTTCCCTAAAAGATGAATTATTGGATTTAGCTTCAGCTCTCCAGCATGTTTGCTCTCCCAGCATTATGTTTCCCAAAGGAGAGCTGTGACAGCTGGCTCTGTCCTGGGCTTCCCAACCCACCACAGCACCTCCTGATGCCCAGGCCATGGTGCTGCCCCTCTGGGGCCACCACCCTCAGTGCTGGGCTCAAAGGCTGCACCAGGGGTTGTGCTTTCAGAAGGGGTCGAGTGTGTCTAAGGAAACCTTGTCTGCATTTTTGTGGACACATGCTTTGTAAAGATGCTTCCAAGTCAAATGTATTATTGAATACACAGTGACTCATCTGTCCTTGAGCTGGATGAAAGCTCTGAATTGAAACAAGTCTCTTCCCTTGACCCTGCTGAGATCAAACTCTTCTGGTTTATGTACTAACATTAATGGAAAACAATTGTTTGCTTTATCAAGTTCTTGAAAACACTTGAGTGGCCAGGCCAGCAGCAGTGCCTCTGCTTCCCATGGGTGCCCACTCAGCTCCTGTTTCCTCTGGAATTTTATCTTTTCTGACTTGCAAAGCATGTAGCACAGTGGTGACATGATCTGCTGCTGCTTTTCTAAATCCTCTGCCAGTGCAGATAAGAATAATCCAGTCCATCTTTTTATTGACCTTTCCTAAGGCTGACTTACAGGTGCTGCTCTGCAGGCTGGTTTTCTGCATGACAGCCTCTTAATATTTTATGCCTTATAAATATAATAGCACATAACATATAGACATATAGTATTTCATTGCTATTGAAGCTTTAGTTAAACTCCTTTCTTTTGGGAACAACTTATTGTCATAACAAGTATGACAATATTCTCAGCATGCTGGTACTGTCAGCTGTCTCAAGGTTTTTCTTCTGTTCATTGGGCTTTAAAATACTACCAGTCATGTCTCCTTTGGGGCTAGTTGCTTCATCTTTTGGGAAAATCCCTTTTACATGTGTTGGGCATGCTGCTAGATTTCTTTTAGCATATCAATTTGTCTTTCTAATTCCGTACCTTGATTTCCATGATTAGAAATTCTACACAGTAGGCACTAAACACTGCAAAGCCTTCAATGTATGTGGTGTTTGGAGCAGAGATAAAGCTGTTCCTAAAAATGAAACATCAGGGAACACCTTTTGGGGATTGGCAAGTGATTGGAAGATGAGCTCTAGAAAGCCATCCTGTTCTAAATTCATCCTTCTGATTTATGGCCAAATGGTGATTGTTTTAAAGCATGGCAGTACAATCAGGGAAAATTTGAGTCAAACAACTATGAGGCAGTGGTTCTTTAATTTTGCTTTTGATTTCCTTAAACAACAGCCAAGCAAAGGCTTGGTAGCAGTTGCAGCATTATTACTATTATTACTATTATTATTATTACTACAGTTGCTGTTGTTACCTGTCTCATTACCACATAGACTTGTCTCAAGAGCTGCACCATTTCCATGATGGCTGATTTCCATACCTTAATTGTTTAAACAAACAAACCCACACCAAAACTTAGCAGTTCTGAAAGCAATCATTATTGCTGGTACTGTAATACGTTTATTTTTCCCACTGGATAATGAAGGTATTGAAAAAATTAATCTGTTGTAAATTATACCATGGAAAGTGGATTTTGAGCTATAGAAAGTGAGACTCTGCTATGAGAGCCTCCAACAGGAGTTGAGGGTTCAGGTGCTGCTTGGCCACAGGGCAGGTCTGCTGTGAGTTTCTTTTTAAAAGCAAGCTGAATATATATGATTTTCATTAGCAAACTATATGTTCATACCATTATTTAGAATGTGGAATCTCTCTTTACATGTGTGCATATATACACACAAAACCACACCCTTTTTTATAGCAAAATATATATTTCAGTCTCTTCTGATTAACAGCTTTATACTAAGAAGAATGTGAGTTGAGTTCCTCTTTAGTGTCTACCATCTGGAAGTTCAGAGAGAGATGGATAGGTATTTAAAATATAGATATTATTATTATAGATATTTAAAAATAAAAATATTTCTGAAGAATTAATTGTGTTGGAAAGAGGCATTCCTTGAACTCGCTCCTTATTTTGAGTCTATTCTTAAATCTTTGTAAAGTCTGTGGTACTTGACAAATTAAGAGATAATGAATCCTTATTTTTTGTGCCAGAGCCTGTAAGGCATAGAAAGATACTTTTTAAAATGAAATTCACATGGCTGTTACCAAGGCTACTGAACGTGATAGTTTTTGTTTTCAAAAGCTGTGAAAGAATAGCAGCTCAGAGCTGTTCTCGCGTTCTGCATTCTCAAAAGACTCTCTGGTGTGAAAGTGGCCATATTGCCACAGCAGCAAATCTCTATATTAATTAAGTGCATGAACGAGATTTTTTTTTTCCTAGTGTATGCCACAAAAAAACGATGCAAACCACTTTCTAAAGAGCATCTGATGTGTGAGTGGTTTAGGCTTGTTCCTTGGCTGAGCACACCAGAAAGGGGGAATTGGTCTCTGCGGTAACGTGACACAGAGCAGACAGGAGGGACATCCTGGGTTTGCCTTGAGATCCCCCTGCTGATGCTGCAAACCCCTCCACGTCTCCTCTTGGCCCCAGGATGGTGCTGAGCTCCGTGCAGGAGTTCCTGGCGGGTGCAGGAACCCCACTGCCCCTCTCCAGCAGTGCTCCAGGACTGAGACACAGGAGATGCAGAGCACTCCTCCTGCTGGTGCTGTAGCTTGGAGTTCCACCACTGCTGGTTGGTGCTGAGTGCCCCTGTGCTGGCTGGGATGGTGATGCAGCTGGGGTGGTGACACTGTGCTCCCGCAGGGACGTGCAGGGCTCATCCTTTGCACTGTCACCTGGATGCCTCCTGTGTTATGTGGGGGTCCAGCCCACCCCGAGGCAGCAACAGCAGCAGCTCTCCTCGCTCTCTCTTGATGCCTCCGGTTGGATTTTGTGTTGGGAACTGCCCTACTTTTGAAATGCCCAAATTTGTATGTCTCTGGTGGACCCTCATGGCAACTAAAATCAGTATTCCGCAGCTGTGTCTGTGCTGCTTTCCAAAGCTGAGCAAATATGCTGCCAGAAAAAAAAAAACCAACCAAAAACAAACCCCAAAACAACCAGCGCCTTATTTTATATTTTATTTCTTTTTTTTTTCCTCTTTTTTTTTCTTTTTCTTAGGGAAAAACTAAAAGCTACAGATGCCACAAAGGGTGTAGCTCATTTTATGGGCTTCGCTATCGGAGCTCTAAAAATGTATCTTTTTTTTTTTTTTCCAGAAAAACTTTTTTTTTTTTTTTTCCAAAAATCAGCATGTAAACAAGAAGCCACTTCAGCCTCAGTGGTTGTTATTTCCTCGCTGCTGTTTCTCCCACGGGCCGCCAAGAGTGGGCTGAAGGAGCCTCCTCCTCCTCAGCACCTCCACCCTGGGGGTACACCACAAAACACAGCTTCTGCCCCCAGCACGTCAGGGACTCTGCAAGGACCAAAGGGCTCCTGGTTAATGGGCAGCAAAATGGGATGTTGGGGCCACGCAACGTGCACCTTCCCAGCCGAGGCCACCCAGCCCCGCTGCGCCACCGAGCCCCCCAAACCCCACTCTCCAGCTCGGTGGGAAGCAAGGGCAGTGGCTTTAGGGATCCATTTCCCCAGCCCCTCACAGAGCTGCTGGCAATGCCCCTGGCAGGGCTGGGCTGAGTTGGGATGGCTGCCAGCCCTGCTGGCATCGTGTGAGCCGTGCTGCAGGGACCACTGGGCTCGGGATGCTCCTGCCAGCAGAGCCCACCACAGAACCCATTGCTCAGAGCAGAGGGCTGCAGTGTGCCTGGTGCAAAGTCCAAGTGATTAAAAGCCAGACACAACCAGAACAGAAAAGACTGATGCGCAGTTTTATACGAGGGCTTTCTTATCTGCTGAGTGTGAGATGGGTCATCGTGCTATATGGGGCTTGTGTGATGTGCTGGTGGCACAGTGGAGGAAGGCAGGGCAAGGGGATGACAGAACTATCAATATATCCTTTGTAAGAGCTCATTTGGCCCCTCATGTGCTGTCTGTCTGCCCTGGGACAGGCTGCTGAGAGCAAGCTGAGTGGGTGGGTAACTGCACGGGGGTACCAGAGGAGGCAAATGCACCCAGGAGTGAGCAAAGCAGCAGCCCAAAGGCAGGAGACTTTGTGCCCGTGGCTGCGCTCACACAGGCAGTTCCCTGGCTGTCAGTGCTGCTGTAGGTTAAGCAGATCCCAAGCACAACCAGCGGGCCTGAGAGGGCAGGGAGGCACGCAGTGCTGGCTTACCTATTAGCCTATTTACACACTTTGGTTTATTTCTCCAGTAGACTCCAAGGAAAAACACTGGCACTCCGGTTAGCATGATAATGAGTCCGACCCCACAGACGACAGGCTCAGAGTAAAAGCTGAAGATCAGCAGAAATGCCCAAAACGCCAGGTAAGTGATGGGGATGAGGAGGTTCACCTACCAGGAGAGAGCAGAGCAGAGCACGACTGTGCAGAGCGACAGCACTGGCTGACTGGTCGTGGTGGGCTGCAGGCAGTGCTGTGGCTTTGGGACCCCCCATAGGTCGTGTCCCCCTTCCCTCTACCACTTTTCCTCTCTGCCCATCCCAACAAGTTCAAAATAGGTCTGCTCGTGTATCTTGCTTTTGCACTAATGGCACTCTGGGACATGGTTTGGGACCTTAAAACATTACCACTATTTAAAAAAAAAATAGACTCATTTAAAACAGGACAGTGGAGGCTTTGGTGTTCCCATCCCACCCTTTGCATCCCTATTGCAACCAAGAAATTCAGCTTTAACAGTGTCACCTTGATAGGTCTGTAGATTTTGGGTTTCTTCCATCGCAAGACGATCAGGCCCATAATTGTCACTCCATAGCAGAGGTAGTTAATAAAGGACACGTAGTTGATTAGTGTGTATGTGTCTCCAACAAGCATGATGATGAGAGTGGCCAAACACTGCAAAGAGAGGAGCACAGCCTTCCTGAGTCATTACTAGAAAAGGTAGCTTAAAAACAACAAAACCAAGCAAAAATCCCATTAAAGCATTAAAATTCCTTTGGTTTATGGCCCCTGCTGGGCATCTGCTGCCTCCTGCAGCTTGGTGTGTTATCCCTGAGTCATGCCACCAGGGGTGGGGATTTCGGGTTGTTTGGGGTGTGATGAAGCCAGAGACCAGAGGGTCTGTTCGTAAGTGCCCTGGGGTGCTGGCAGAGGTGTCTCTGCTGCCCACAGCAGGACTGGAGGACTGGCAGAGCTCTCACTCCACCCATTTCTGTTAAGTGTTTTAAAAGCTATTGAACCCTCTGGTGAGGACTCCAGGTGAAAAGATTTCTTGCAGTCTTACCACGTTCCCTTCAGGGGACTGTGTTGGTGCAGGTGCCCTGTATATTATAAAGAATTAGAGGTTTGCCCTTTCCCCCACTGGCTCATGGTTCATGTTGCTGCTGATCAGTGTAATTAATCTTTTGAGCATTACTTGTGTTTGGCAACAGGCAGATGGATGGTGGGAATTTCCATACTTAGGCTTGCTTTTTTCAACTCTGCTTAATGCTGTAGAGCCAGGAGGGCTGGCTGGGGGGCCAGGGTGCTGCTCCTGGAGTCCCCCTTCCTGCCTTTAGGTACCCCAGGGGCTGAGCTGAGCTGTGCCCTCACCTGCACCACACACCAGGCCAGTGAACACTGTCTGATGGGGCCCAGAGCCTGGGGAAAACTAAATACCCAAATCCCTCCAGGATTTTGGTCTGGTTTATGCAGGCTCTCTTCTTGCTTATGTCTGTCTTTCTTAATAAAGAAAAAGCTTTTTCTTAATAAAGAAAAGCTGTTTCAATCATGAAGTCCTCCCAGGAGGGAAGGCTTCTGCACCATTTGCACCAGGAGTGAAGCACCACCACAACCAAATGTCCCTTTGGTCCCCCTGTTCAAAGCCTTGCAGGCTTGGCAGGGGCATTGCAGCACCTTGAGCAGTATCACCAAAAAATGGATTTAAAATTGGACACATGGGTGTCCTGTCACATGATCCCTGCCCTCCCCTGAGAGGCACAGGGTGTCATACGTGTGTCCAACCCTCGACTGCCACTCAGTGATGGGGACACACATCTGGGAAGTGGGAACAGGGGGGCTGGGGGACATCAGAGGGGACACACACCAGGGAAGTGGTGACACACTGGTGACAAGGGGGGTTGGTTGGTGAGAGTAAATAATTTTAGGAGCACTTTTTCCTCTGCCTGGGATCCCCTGTGTCTCTGGATTTGGTGGCAGGATCTAAAGCAGCCCTGCCTGAGTGAGATTAGCGGTGACCACATGCTTGTGGAAAACAGGGGAAATTGGTGTGAGGAGCTCATCTTTTCTCAAATGAAGTATCTCTGTTTCAAAAGCCAGTCCCTATCTGTGCTGTGGGTAGGACAAGAGGTAATGAGCTCACACTGCAGCTTGAGTCAGGTATGAGTGAAATCCCTCTGGTCAAGAGGGTTGGGAGAAGGATGGATTATTTCTGAGGCTGAAGGCTGCTTCTCTCTGGGGCAGTGGGAGCTGCTCAGCTGGCACCCACCACCTTCAGGCCGGTTCCTTCTCCTCTTTTGGGGTACAAAGGTCCCCAGAGGATTTTTCCAGCTCTCCTCTCCATGATTCGGTGTTTCTAAAAGCAGTGACAGAGCAGGGGTGGTCACACTTACGCAGAGGAGAAGGGCAGGGATGGGTGTGCAGTTCTTGACGTGGATCATGGCCAGGAAACTTGGCAAGTGGCCTTCTCGGGCACCAGAGAAACATAGCCTGGAAACAAGAAGAGAAATGATGAATCCACTGGGTATGCAAGAGGCTCTCCAGTCCTCAGCCATATAATGCCTCTTATCTCAACCACCTGCATCAGTCTTGCCATGGAAGGGAGCTGTGGCTGAACTGGGGACACAACTGGAGACTGCCTGTGTCACCTGGCTGAAGGATTGAAACCAGACCCCTCAGTATACAGGGCCTTTAGCAGCTAAAGTTACCTGTGAAATGGCCTGCTCTGAGATGCTGGAATACCTCTGAGGAGCACTGGAATGTGCCCAGTCCCTGCCTGCTGGCCAGAGTTGCCTTTTTACCCAGGGAGGGATGAATACTCTGAAGGCTGTGTGGGTATTTGCAGTGTCAAAAGGGTTTTGGGTAAGGTTTAACATGCCTTAATATTTTAAGTGTATTTGTTACAGATTTGTTCCATCTCATTATACTCATGAAAGTGCTGAAATAAATAACTTTCCCAAGGTACTTGACTAATTTCCTCAAAAAAAAAAAAAAATTAAAACTTTTAAATTAAGTTCAGAGAGGTCAATTATTACAAATAGACTTTATTGACTACAGTCTAACAGACTAAACAGATTCTGACCCCACTATCAACAGTATGCACACAAAGCATCTTGCCTGCAAGGAGCTTTTCCAGCATGGGTGTGAAAATGCCTGTAACTGGGAACAGCACCAGGCCCTAAAACTCTTCTTTGAGCTAAGCACAGTTTAGCTTGTAGCTACTGGGACTTTATTGATGTAAAATTGCTTTGGTTCCACGCTAAAGTTGTGTTTGGCTCTTACTGTGAATTATTCCACATCTGCAGACACTTCCAGTAACTCATATAGATTAGTTTGCAAGAGATTTCATGACTCAGTATTAGATTTGCGGGTTTGAAACAGAGCAATCCATAACTGTTCATATCCAACACACCCAACAACAACCTCTGCTCTACAACATCCAAAATTAGCTAGCATTTCTTTAGCAAATGAAATGAAAACAGCCCCTCCCCAAATCAGATAATGTTCATAAAATTGTACTCCATCTAACCTTGATGAGGTAAAAAGGTATCCATTTATTCCTCCAAATGTAGATAGGGCCACTGAGACTGGCATAACCCAGGAAAAATAGCCCAGTAACTTTTCACCAAATGTCTAAAGCAACAGAAGGCAAAGAAACTGAAATACACTGCAAAGCACAGAACTGAAATCAAAGTGTGTTTTAGACATCCAGGGAATGGTTTACTTACTACCGCCACAGCGTTGGAGGACAAGAGCTCTTGGGGTGACATGGCAGTGAAATACGCAATGTTGGTGAACGTATACACAAATGTCACCAATGGGATGGATATGAATATGGCACGAGGTAGGTTCCTACCAAGAGAATTAGGAGGGGAGATAAGAAATTACCGTCATGCACAGCAAGACCACGACAACTGTGTAGGGCCCCGGGGAGGTCACCCAGCCGGGTGGGTTCCCCTGGAGGGGAGCAGTGCTCCCACAGCCTCTCTGACCCCCTGCACCGTGGAGAAGGCTGAAGGTGCTACCAAAGTGCACGGAGCCCCCTGGGACAAACGTGCCACGAGTTCCCTTGGGGCTCCTGATTGGGATTGGGGCAGCCTGTTAATGAAAAATGAAAGAGCTGTTCCCCGAAACTCCGTGGTGGAATGAAATGTCTTGCTTTGCTTTACCCTCACCTGCTCTGAAAACAAAGGGGATCTGCTGTTCAGCTGCTGCCTTGGCCCATTTTGGGCTGTAAACCTGGTCTGGTCAATGAAATACTATGGCAGCTTCCAGTAGCACAGATGTACCTGATCTCCAACCCAGAGGCCTCATTCGAGGTGAACATCTGGACTGTTCTGTATCTAACACAATAATGTGCTTTCCTCTGTGTGCCATATTTGGAAAAAAAAAAGTTTTAAAAAGCATATTTAACCTTTGTGATTTTGAACAGATTTAGTAAAAGTGGGAAGTGGGTTTGGTTATCCAATTATTGTTTTATATTTTAATTTCCCCTCAGAGGCTGCAAAAATAATTACAAAAAAAAAAAAAAAAAAAGAGGCCATTTTTTCAATTTTCTCTATTTTTCTCAACTAAGTCTGTATTTACCCTAAGTCATAACTCATTATTTGGCTTTGAAATCGTGGTGGTCCATTAATATGTTGTTGTTTGTTAAGAAGACACATTAACACGCCTAACACACCTTCTTGATTTCTGCCAAGATCTGTGGACATGCATTTTGCCACTCACTGCCATGCAGAGCTGCTCATAAGGGTGCAGCTTTAAGTCATTTCCATCCAGGCAGTGTCACAGCTTAAATTTCTCCTTGTTTAATTGCTGTGTGCATCGGATACCCAGAAATAACTAACACTCCTAGAGCTGCTCTTGGCATTTGTCATTCCACTTCATCAGTTCAAAAATGTTGAAACATTTGAGTTCTGCTAAATGAGAAATCCCTTTTCCTCCAGCCTTCTCAACCTCCTTGTGATAAATAATTCCCAAGCCCTTCCCATACCCAGGACCAGCAGTGACCCAGTGTCAGCAGGTGCCCGTGCTGTGCTGGGGCAGGGAGTGCTGCTTTCACTGCACAACCAATCTTCTCTTTCAGGTGTCTGTGGGAGACCCCCTTTGGGTGAAAACGCAAAGCAACTTCCAGGATAAATCAACATGTTTCTAATAAAGGCGATTCTCCCTGTAGGTGCTTGTGTGGTATCTCATCAATGGTTAATTTTCTGCTAGAGAAGTGCTGCATGATTACATAGTGCCATAAAGATGCTGCTTTGCCTATAGGCTGCTTTGATTCACTTATTAGCTTGTGCAACATGTTTTTAATTTCAGTGTTTCTGCAACTTGCCTGCCATTTGTTCTAAAGAGAAATCTTTCTCCTTTGGAAAGCCCAGTCCCACAGACATGGAACGGCAGCACTGCATCTCATGAAATGAATAATCCTACCAGATGGCTGCAGTGCCTCAGCTCTGCAAGAAAATGTGGATGGCATGGAAATGGGTACTTGCCTGCGGGGATCAACCAGTTCTTCTGTTACATAGTTCAAGAAGTTCCAGCCACTGAAAGCAAACGACCCTTGAAGAAAAGCTAAAGCTAAATGCCCCACGGATGGAGTCATCCAAAAACTGAATGCGTTGCTTGGTGCCAACTCTTTGTAGTTTCCTGCACAGAGAGCGCAAGCGAGAGGTTAAGCCACCCCTACCTACCAGAGACACCAGAAAATAGGTTAACTTTTGCTCTTTATTCTTTGTTTTTATTCTTTATTCCATATTAGAACTGAGACTTCATGCTCTTCATGTCACTGTGGTCACAGGACCCTTTGCAACCTGCGCTGTCTGACGGTGGCTCCTTGGCAGTGTAAATTCCTACCTGCTCTTAATGCAGTTCTCTTTTACAAGGATTTGGTGTGGTTTAGTAGAAATACCTGAAAATAAAATGTCTGTGGGGCTGGGAGATTTGTCAAGTCTGTAGAACTATTACCACTGAGAAAACAAGTGTTTTGCTCTCTGTAAATTTCTTCTTCCTTTACGTGACTTATCATGTACATGATAAAAACATTGTAAGTCTTTTGTGCTTTCTGTTGAGTGGTGAATCAGCGAGACTTTTTTGGCCTATGTTTCACCTTATAAGTGACTTTTTGTAGGAAATTGGGCTAGTGCCTGAAATGGAGCAGGCATCCTCCTGCCCTGGGCAAGGCATTGCTTATTCATTTTACATCCTGAGCACTTCAAATTCAAGGAATGCACAACAGATTAAAGAAGTTAAGTAACTATTCTGAAACATCCTCAGCTGCCCTCCTTTATTCTACCAAATCCCACAAGGTGGGCTGAAAAGGGGCTTTTTTAAGCTAATACAGCTGATTTCTCCCTCTGTTTCAGCATTTCACCCTTTCCACAGCCGTGTGAGTGTACAGCCCTGCAGCTCAGCTAAATCCAGTGCACTTCAGGTGGGTTTGTAAGGAGGAAACAGTGCGGCAAGTGGGAAAAATCAAGTCCGTCAACAGTACCATACCCATGTTACAGCTGTCTCCCAGAGTACCTTTAAAGATCTGTATGAAGCCCACAATAATGATAAGGGTCAGGGCTAAGAGTTTTCCTGCTGTAAATATATCCTGAATGCGTGTTGCCCATCGCACGCTGGAGCTGTTCACCCAGGTCAGGAGAACTGGAGAGCAAAAGACTGAATTCAGTGACAGGAAATCATGTTTATTGAAGAACACACAGCATTGAAAGACACAGCCTGATGTGCATGTTCCTGCAGGGAGCTCTAGCGTGGTCGGGAATGAGGGTGAGGAGGAGCATTGCCTTTCCCTAGGAGAATCCCAGCTGTGGGAGCACCCCTGGCAGCCACCAGCCTTCCTCCTGGGGTGCTGCCAGTCGGGGCTCTCCCCAGCTCCAGTGACAGTGACAGTGACAATGACACTGAGTCGTGCTCAGCGTGCAGGGGTCGTGGCTTCCTCTCAGGAACTCTGAACATCTGCAGTGCTGCAGCTCTGGTTGGCTTTTGCCGGCTCTGGAGGTAATTAATGCAGAGCTGGCAGCGTGCTGCACCTCCTGCACACTCACGTCTGGGAATGTGAAAGAAGACTGTGGAGGGGAAGGGCTCAAAGGTGGTGCCAGCGGGTCACCTGGGCCAGGTGCCCATGGCTCTGCAGGGAGCACAGCACTGTCCCATCCCACATGCTCACTTGCTGCCTCTTTCCCTGGGACCCACCAGGGATTTGGGTGCTGTTGTGCCTCACTCTAGGCCACCATCCTTGCTGCAGGCAAGTGGAAAGGGATGTAATACCCCACCCCAGTCACAGTGCCTGTCCTGGGACCTCCCCACTGCCCTTCTGAGCTGTGGCTGTGACCCCAGCCTGGCCGGAGCAGCACCTCGAGTGGTCCCGTGTAAAACCGAGTCAAGCTTTGTGTGTGTGCAAGAAGCAAATACTCACGTAAACACACCATGGAGAGGATCCTGGAGGCATTATAGGGGGGGATACAGTTAGGGAACACGGGCTGCAGGACATAGTTTGAGAAGGTCAGTGCTATGACAGCCAGACTAGTTGGGTACATGATAAGCACCGCACTCCACAGCAGCAGGAACCTGGAAGAACAAGGAAAAGCAGAAGAGAGCAGCGCTGGGGCCGTGCTGCAGGAGGTTCCACACGCTCAGCTGTGCAGGACTTCAGCAGGGCTGAGCACCTTCCTCCTGGTCACACCTAGCAGCCACCAAGTTGTGTCTCTCCTCACCCCCTTCCCCATGTTCTCAGCACAATCTGGATTTTCGATGAAACATCGTGAAGCAAAGCTCGGGTTAGGAACGTGTGAAAGGGCGAGGGTTGTGCCCAGCAGGAATGCTTTGATGGAGCTCTGGGGGTCCAAATGAAAGGGGCTCTGTTGCTCCCGTCTGACATGTCACCACAGCAGACAGCACTCCCTACACTGAAGGCAGCTCTGAAGGGTTTTGGCAGTCACAGGCTGGAGCTGCACTCTTGGGGCTGCTCCCAGTTCCCTGTGGGTCACAGGGAGGGTTTCTTGTCCCCATTCATGCTGGCCCTGTGACCTGGGCCAGGGCAGTCAGTGCTGCAGTATTCTGTGATAGATGACCCGGCTGGGGCGCACTGTCTGCCTCCAGCTGTGCCTTGAGGTGATTGCAAGGTGTCTGTGCAAACATAAAGTGTGAGATATTTTGGTTTCTCATTCTGAGAAAAGGGAGAAAAAGGCAGCAGTGTATCTGGTTAGTGCTTTATAATAATTGAATTATTAGTATTTCTGTAGTGAGTAGTCATTGCAAGAAAGTGAAGCCTTTCTTGCCATGTCCACACACACAGATACACACAGAGTCACATTCACATCCCTGACCATCCAGCTGTGGGGCCAGGGCTGCTCCACTGGCACTTGCCTTGCTCTTGCAGTGCTGGTGGTTGCTGAATAGGCTGGCTGAGGAGTCAGAGCCCCAGGGAGCTGGGAATGGCTGTCCCCGAGTTAAATTGCTAGTGGGGAGATGGTGTTTGCTTGAGGCAGGGAAATATCACCAGGGCACATCTGGAATTATTTTGCCTGGCTCTTCAGGTGGAAAATAGGGGAATTATTGCCCTGAGGGTGTTGGGAGCTGAACCTCACCTGGCAGCCTTTCACAGTTACCCAGGAGCTGTGCTTACAAGTATCTGAGAAGGTAAATCTTCTCTTGCTGATGACTAGGACGTGATCAGATCTTTGGAAAAAGTCTTGAGACAGTTGAACACAGAGAAAAAGGAAGATGCAGCTGTTCTTGTTTAGTTGGTTTTGTTTTTTGTTTGGTTGGTTTGGGATTTTTTTCTGCACATTAGAGTTTGCATGAGAAATCTGGGCTCCTGCATGTGCTGGTGGTGAAAGAGCTGGTAAAATCACCTCCCTGCCTGTATTCTGAGCAAACCCTGGCTGTGCAGCATCAATAGCTACTGGCTGGATGGCCTCTGCTGTGTGTTTTGTTGCTGAGTCTGATCCAAAGTTCATTGAAGTGAATGGCTATCCTCCCATCAGTGTGTATATGCATGAGATAATGTCTCTAATTAGAGCCCAGGCCCCCCATTTTAGAAACAGGCTGGAATAAGTGGCAATCTGTGGTGCAGTGTGCTGCTTTGGGGAAGGTGTGGCATTCATGTGAAGTGCCAGTCATCCAAAACTGATTTTTTTTGCAGGCATCTATGCATACTAATTTCCTCACCTCTGGAAGGAATTAAACAGCATGGTTTGATCTGGGCCTTTAATAGTCTAGTGGGCTTGGTGAAATCAGTTCTCAAACACGTTTTTGGGATGTGCCTGTATTCCCATGAGGATCCTGCATTAGATATAAAATGTGAAGTCAAAGCAGCCTGTGAAAATATAAAATTAGAGTGTACCCTCCTTGTGCATCATTAACAAAAGAAAACAGTTTGAAATAGATGAGGTAGCTCGCTTTACCACAGGAAAAACAGAACTGGTTTAAGAAAGTTGGAGCCAGTTTGAATGCTATTAAGGCTATTCTTCTTTGCTGAAAAGTCTTACTGCCTTTGGAAACTTCAGAGTGTTGCAATAACAGCAAGGAAACATGGAAGCATATTTGAAGCATGTTATTCTTGCAGTTGGGAGTGACACTTCTCCAAATTTGGGTGAAATCTGCCTGCTGATTGATTTTAGTAAGGATGTATGTCCAGCCACCCAGCTGTGCAGGTGAGGCAGCTGTGTTAGCTGCAACGTTATTGCTGAGCATTCAGAAGGAGTTGTGTTGTCACAAGCACACTGCAGGGTTTTTCATGAAGCTGAATTTATTCATTGCCTTCTGCAAGAATACGTGTTAAGCCTTTGATTTACTGCTTTGGGTAATGTTTCCTTGGTGACCTGTACAGTCCTGTGCAAGCCCATGTGCAGGTACAGAGAGCTGTGCTCAGATGCCTCCTGCAGCATGGGCTGTGACACATCCCCTCAGTCTGTGCTCACACACAAATGCTAGTGAAAAGAGATGATTTCTAAATGAAGATGAAAGCAAGGGTCTGCTTTCTGCTACCAGAGCAGAGACCAAGGATAAAGAAGCCCTCCCTCACCTCTTCCTTCTCCCCTGGCTGGAGGAGTCACGCAGTGTCCCTGCTCAGGGTCATCTCCAGCCAAGGTTTGCCATCAGCACCACTTTGAGCAGTTTCATGCTGTCTTTGAGCTGAACTAGGAGCTGGGTTGCTGCTCTGCAGCCAGAGCTCCTGCCAGCTCAGGAGATGGGCCTGTCCTGCTGTCCTCTCTTATTCCATTCACCTTCTCACATCACACCTAGCAATGTTACCACTGTGTTTTGTTTTGTTTGTCTTTTTTTTTTAATTTATGTAACCAGCTATCAATGCTGCCAGGCACAGAACCTGGGGCACGTAGTACCCCACTGGCTGTAAAAATCAAACAGTATTTCTTTGTGCCTCTTATCTATGCAGGAAAACATAAGAAATGGGAGGATTTTGGAAGGCAGGGACAAGACAACAGAAGTGGAGATGTGGTCTGGGTGGGTATAACAAACATAGACCAGAGCATCCAGACTGGCTATTGGGAAAGTCTTTTGGCAGATGCACCAAAGCTTTGTGTGCTGAGTTTAGTGTACTTTGCTATAGAAGGATTGACTCAAAAGAGAGAAATAGTGGGGTTTTCCTCAGGGGAGGCACAGTGCAGGCTCCCAAAGGGCCCCTTTAAGCTCAGAGCACCGTGTGGTGAATGGGTGCTTCCAAAGTGGGATGCTGAAGGTGCCTGTGAGTTCCCCTAAGCTGTGGCTTCAGGGGGTGGCTCAGCAAAGTGCAGCAGGGTGTGATCCCAGCCTGGCTTTACTGGAAAACATGACTGATTCCCCTCATTTTACACCAAAACCTACCTGACGACTTCTTTCCTAATGCAACCCTTTGTCATATTAGCAGCATAGTTTATTTTCTTGGGAGAAAAGGTAAAGTCTCTGCACAGCAAGAACAGGAGCATTGCCTTCCTTTAGGTGAGAGGTTTTGCTGTTTTGGTATCGCTTGTGCATTACAAAGCTGGACACCAAGGGAGCACTGACCCAAGCAGAACTTTCTGCTTTGGGAGGTGAGACTGTTCCCAGGTACGTGCTGGGCAGTGACTGATCAGCTGGTGTGTGGTTTGTTACAGCAGTTCCATAGCCTGGTGCTTGCTGGTACCAAGGAAATTATCTGAATGTTGCACAGAGTGAGCCGAGGAACAACTTAAAGCCAGGTTGAGTTGTAATTGATTTCTAAGTACTCTCATTTTCTCCCCTAGAAAGTGTAATTGTTTTGGTTTTGTGAAATTCTCATGGTTTCTGGCCTCCTTCACGGTGATGTTCCAGGGATGGCACTTGTGATTGTTTGTGAGGTTGTGTGCTCTTTCATTTTCCTGGTTCTCCCTTGCAGACCCTGTTCCTGGGAGCAGGCAGTGGGGAAGATGCTGTCTGCCTGCTGCAGTGTCCTGGGGCATACATACATACATACATACATATATATATATATATATATATATATGTATATATATATACCCTGCAGCTCCTGCCTCTGGGAGAGAACAAACCTCTATGGAGACGAGTTGACATTTGGTTAACCAAGCCAAAGTCGTTCTGTGATGTCAGTGTGATTTTCTATGCAAAGTGGGACAGCGTTCAGAGGAGTGATTCCATCAACTGGAGGAACACAGACTTCCATGAGAACCAGCACGAGGCAATGGCTTAAGTCTGCCAAGCACCAGAACTCTGTGTGGTCACCCAGCGTGCCTGTGATGCTGGCTGTGCCCAGTGCCTGGCTGGCACCAGCTGAGGCAGGCACGAGCAAGGGGACAGCCTGCTATGGCACAGGGGGACAGACTGCCTGTGTTATACCTGTTCTTATTGCCCTCGCTCACCAACCAGCTCAGCTTTTAGCAGCTTGTTTTCCATCTCAGATGAGAAGGAATACTCTTTTTATTTTTTTTCCTCCCCCTTCTTCTTTCTCTCCATCTTATTTTTCATAACTAAACCACCAGCACGTGGTATGCCCTCTCTACTTGCAAATGAGAGAGCCAGTCAGAATGTTTCAGTGCTTCTCTAGTGAGCTCTGAGTACAGGCTGACAGCTTAATTGATCTTGTTGAACACATGAAAAAGTATACACTCAAATATAAAAGATGACCTCTTCTCGCTGGTGCCTTCCCCTTTAGCCGTGCTACTCAATTAGTGGTGTTTCCAAAGAGAAATCATTCCCTGAATTAGCATTCCCCCTCTCTGTATTTACTACACTTAGTTACTTTGTACAGCTGCAATAAGTGAAGCAGCTTTGCTTTATCTCTGGTAAGTAGCTCCAGCCTGGCCTTCCTGATGGGTAAAGCTCCTCAAAACGAGGCACTGATCATTCACAACGGGCACACAGGAATGTCACTTGGGCACAGCATCCTTCTCTTCTGTCATGGGCTTTATGGAGTCAGGGAGGGAAGTAAAAGCATCCATCACCTTCCCTTGGAAAGTATCACTGGGATGTCTGTGTAGGGGCAATTTGGTATTTCTAATGAGAACAGAAAGATAGAGTTTGCAAAAGCATTTTTATTGACAAATGTTTTCTCTTCCAAGTCAGACGCCTTTTTTCACAACAAAACCATAACGTAAACATGCTTTCGAACTGGTTTATAGAGATGGAGTACTTACCCAGCTAACCCACCAAAAACCTCTGTGACGTAGGAATAATCCCCTCCGGATTTGGGGATGGTGACTCCCAGTTCAGCATAGCACAGCGAGCCGAGGGCAGCCACGCCACCGCCAAGCACCCAAATAATGAGAGCCAGGCCCACCGAGCCGGCGTGCTCCAAAACTCCTTTGGGCGAAATAAAGATCCCAGAACCAATTATATTACCTGCAAGGGACAATAGGTTTGCAGTGAAGTAAAAGAAAGTAAGTTTTTTAAAAAAAAAAAAAATGTTAAAAAAGGCAAATAAGCCCACAGTCCCCACTGCCTTTCAGGTTTTGCACTTGATCTGATTACAGCCTGGCAAAAGTGTTGCCTTTTATCAGCAATCAGGGATGGTGAGTGTGTGCTCAGTTCTGCTGAGCCAGGGGAAGACTCAGGGGAGGGTCCCTGAGTTTTGTGCAGGAGCTTGCTCAGCTTGCACAACTGTCTGCTGCCACCTGCCATGCCCCAGTGTTCTATCAAAAGTGCTTAAAACTGACCTTGTAATGAAGATTTTTCAACCCCTTCTAAGAGGAATTTGAACAAGTTAAGGCCAATTTTCAGAGAGGTTGGGAGGTCAAAAAAAAAAAAAAAAAGAAAAATAGAATAGGATTGTCTATAATGATAGGGTCAAAAGGTGCACTTGCCACCAGGACAGATTTAAGATTGTGCTTGAAAAAGTCTTCTCAAAGTCTGAAATACTAGAAATCCGCTAATGTCTTGTACTTGCAATACCTGTGCTGCTTAGTCATCAGCCACTGATTTTAAAGGGGTAATGTGGGGTGACTGAAACTCTGGCAATATGAACAATTGAGCCAATGTGAGCTGAGGCCATGCTGGGTGCAGAAAAGGAGTGCTGGATACCATGGGTGCCCTTTTTGCCTGTGGGGCCAGGCCAAGTTACATGATGGGTGAGCAACTGGCTCATGGGTCGGGCACAAAGAGTGACAGCTCTGATGATGTAGGTGGCCACTTTCTGGCAAGAGCAGGAGGGTCAGAGGCCTTGGGGACAGCCCTGCCACTGCCAAATCCCTGCTGGATTGCCAAATGGTTTGGGGTTGCTTGGAGCAATGGGCTGAACCCCCTTCCCAAGTGCCCCCAGCCAGTCCAGCCAGCAGGGCAGCAACTTCAAGTGAGGCTATCCAAGAACAGCAGCAAGGAAATGTTGGTACGGATTAAAGAAACTCTTGCAGTGTTCCCCCTTCTACCCCTTAGGTTGCAAAATCAGTTTTAAAAGGCATGATATTGAAAAAAAAACATATTTTTCCCCCCTCTCTGGGGCTGGTGGCCAAGTTGAGTTCAGTGGCTCCCAGTTCAGAGACTGTAAAATATGCTGTGAGGGCTGGGGGTTTACTCTGGAGAGGAGCTGAACCAAAGACAAGAAGTCTGCAAATATACAGACAATATTCATAAGGAATTCATTTTTTGCATGCATGGGCTGCCTCTTTTAATGTCCATGATGCACAGGTGAGGTTAAGCCAGAAATTAAAGGAGACTAACAGTTAAACTCAGGAAAACCTTGTCAGTGTTGGGATTTTTAGCTATGGATGGAATGAGAAAGACAGAGACATCTCCCACTTGGCCCCTCCTGGTGCAGCTGGGGCAGGCAGCCAGCAGACACAGAAGCACTTTTTGGGCATTAAAATAAAATAAAAAATCAGATGAGGGTCATAGATTTATCCAAGGCAGATCATACTAGACTAACAGTAAGATTAAATGTAGTTATTCCTCAGCTGAAGTAGCCCAGGGAGCCCTAAGCAGTGCTGGAGAATTAATCCAGCAACTCCCACTGAAGGAGTGGGGTTTGATGCAGATGAGTTGCACTAATAGATTTGTTCTGGGTCTTGTCTGCTTGGAAACTACACAGCCAGAGTGGAGTGCTGAAACCTTTCACTGTGATAGATGAGGAGTTAATAAACTGCTAAAGTATATTTAATACTTGATAGAATTTATGGGGTTTTTGGTCCTGGTTTCTGCTGCTGGCTGAAGCCTTGCAATATATTTAAACAAACAATTGTTTCTGGAAGACTACTTATGCCCTGTTCAAGAACTGTAACAAATCTTAGGTTTAAGCTGAGAAAGAAATACCTGCCTTGGGAGTTTAAAAACTGTCTTGACAGTCTTTGGTACTGCTGTGTGCTGTAGTTGTATCAGTTGTACTCATGCATATGGAGAAAGGCCTCAATTATCAAAGACCCTGACAAATGGCCTGCCACCTGCCAGCACACACACCTGTGTGTCTCTGAATCAATGCACATGGAAACACTGCACTTTTGGGAGGAGCCACTGCTATTGTGGAGAGCATGCTGAAGTTCAGACAGAGTGCTTTTTACCAAACTAGATCTGTAGCCAGAGTGCCAAAGCAGCCCTCCTTGTCTGTCAGTCTGTCTGAGCTGGAAACAACAGAACTCTTTTAGTTGAAGGAGAATATTTCTGGGTACAACTACCTGAAGGAGCAAGACAAGGACCAGGCAGCCTTCTGGATCGTTCTTTCATATAAACATTTGTGGGATTTTTTTTGGTAAATTAAATAACTAATCATATTTTAAAAATCTAATGTCCTTCATGAATGAATAAATGACAAGGCAAAATTATCTTCCAAATTCATTGTGGGTTTCCTATTACCTTGCTCTTGCAACATGTGCAAAAAGGGTATGAGCAGGAGTGGCAGTGCCACACTCATTCTGACAATGGGATGTTCTTATGGAAACCTGCCACGACTGTGATAAATCTGTTTAGAAAAGTACCTTCAATTCACTTGGCGTAGGACATGTTTAAAAATAGATATGGTGAAGATGCTGAAACACACCAGAAAATGAGGTGTCAGAAACTGCCTGGTGAGGAGCAGTTTTGAGGAGGTCTCATGTTCCTGAGCTGACAATTTTAGGCCACAAGACTCAGCAGTCAGGCAGATGCTTCACGTACACAGGGATATTTCAAAGCCTGTCTTGGTCAGCAGGAACTGAAGGGAGTTTTGTGAGCAGCTCTGGGGTGAGAAAGAAGTTTGCTGTGCAGTTCAAAGAAACTGTCATTAGTGTTTTCAGTGTGTCAGGGATGATTTCCTTCAGCTTTACTAGTGCTGCTACTCCTGATACTCACTGCCTACATTTTTTCTTCTAAGATGTGAAGACAGGGAAAAAAACTTAACTACTTCTTGTAAAACAGCCACTTTGTCTGCTCCTTCACAGCCTCTACTAGAGTTTCCTGCTGCAAAACTATTGCTTTGAACCAAAAGGAAACTAGTGCATGAATTTCATGTGCTCATGTCATGGGCACTTCTTACAACTATAGTAAAGAACAGGCTGTCTAGAACTCTGTAACCAGAAGTGGAGCATGGAGAGAGATGGAGCCACGGGAAGCAGGGCAGGTGAAGCATGCCAAGGTGGGAAGAGTGGGATGTGAACCTGAATTTGCCTCTGTCTGCTGGCCCAACCCTGCTCCCTTGGCATGTGAAAATGTTTCTACTACTACTACTACTAAAAAACCAATCACTTTCTCAGCCCTCCCATATTCCTAGCCTTAAAAAAATCAGCTTTTGGAGGACAGAAGCTGTCCTCAATGCAGCACTCTGTTTTATAGCACCCATGAGCCTGGAAAAGACATCCTGCAGAAATACTGACAGGAGCAAAACCCTCTTCCTGATCTAATCAGCTGAGAGCTTTCAAGAGAAATTGAAGAGCCTTGAACTTGATAAATTAAATTATTTAGGTGGGGTTTATTTATTTTTTAATTTTTATTTTGATTTTCTTACCCACAATGAGAATGGCTTGTGTCGGGGGCAAAGAGAAAGACAAACTTTGCAGCTATGCCTGCTTGATGTTGGAGAAAAGCAGTTTTGTTCCTAACTTAGGGAAAGTGGCCCATAAAATTGCTCAGGAGCTGCTCATTGGTGTGAAAAGACCCTGGCAGGACTGGCAGAGCCAGTGAGAGCTCAGGTGATCTGCTCCCACCTTGCTGGTTGCACACATTCACTGAGACCCAAGAGTGCCCTTGCTCATCTGTGTGGCACTGCTGGATGTGCCACTTGACTGGAGAGGTGAAAACACTGACAGTCTTCCTGCTGTTTGGGTTTTTTTTTAACTCCCCCTCTCCCCTTCCCTATTTTTCCAGGATGTGGACAACATCATCCAAAATAAACCCCAAAACAAAACATGACACTGGATAAGATCTCAGAAGTTTATATACTTCAGGTTATTTTAGTTACCTTCTGTGTTTTGTAATTTTAAACTTAAGATTTAGACAATTTTTCTAAAATGACTCACAAGGGTTAGGAACACAATTTTTAAACAAAAGCTGAAGTTCTCATGGTATTATTATACCACTTATTCCATGCTATTGTGAAAAGGAGAAAAAAAAAGCAACTAACACCTAGAAACAAGAGATGACAAAATATCATGCTCTGTATGGCAAAGAGTGCATATTGCAGTGACCACAGTAAGACAACAGCATGAGATGTTCAAGGAAAAAATCCCATGTATAGGAATTTATACTTTTAAATTATTTTCGCCTGTCTGCACTTCATATGAGGTGCTGTACCCTGCTGCTGCTGCTGGATCTGAGGCTGGAGCTCTGTGAGCCAGGGTGGCTGTGACCCCACGGGCTGGAAGTCGAATGGACCCAAACCAGATGTTGTGACACGGCACTGACTTGGGCGTGAAGTGGGTTCAGTCTCTCCTATGAGCCATTCTCCATCTCTGAGCTCATGGAAGTGGGTCCCAAACCTGGTTTTGGCTCAAGAGGATGCCAAATCCCCTGTCCTTGCAAACCACCAGTAGTTCGTCTAATCATGTTTAGGATCTTCTGTGACCTGGCCCTGGGATGGGTTTCCCAGAACAGTCACACACATGGCAGGCAGATTTGCTCCGAGGTCAGCACCTCACGTAGAGCTAAACCCTTTGGGAACCATGGCATGACCTCAATATTAGGACATGGGGCTTATGGAAAAACCCAGTGCTTTGTTTGCCTCTGGCTTTTGAACTATGACAGTGCATTTGGGGTCAGGTTTTAATGTTTCTCAATGTAACTATGAGAGCTGAAACTCATCTTTTAAACAACAGCTGAATTCTCTACAGAACACTTCAGGAACTGCACTTTGAAGGAAAACAGTAAATATCACTGTCCTTGTGAGAAAATAAAGGGACCTGGTAATATTCAGAATATTAACTTAGCATGCAAAGTCCTCAGGGCACCTTTTATTTCTCTCCAGCACACAATCCACACAGACTATAAAAATCAAGGATCTTGCAGCCTGTTGAACATACCCAGCAGTTCTTCAAGAATAGCCTTCCTGACTTCATGTATTGTATGGATGGATAAAACCTAGCAATTTCTTGGGTGATTAGCAAAGAAAAATACCACTCATGCCATTTGTTGTGTGTGCTGAAATTCTGAATGGGTCTGTAACACTGACTAGAAATGCATCTAAGTAGCTCACCTGTGAAGTGAAATGTTACCAACAAAGAAATTCTGTGCCTGCATTTTTTTTGGCTGCAGTCAGGTAAATCACTCTGTGAGTAGGTGTCCAGTGAATGACTAGAGCAGGCAACACTCCTGAAACACTGTGCATGGCTCAGGCACATGAATCCTGCCAGACTCCTGCCTTCATCATGCTGTTTGCTGTCCTCAGGACACGGCACGCTGCAGGCACTGGGGTGGGGAGCTGTGCTGCCCAAAGGCAGGCACAGGGAATGCCTGTTATTCAGCTCTCCTGCCTCCTTCAGCATCCTTGTGGAGGCGCATCCCGTGTTTATGGAATGAGAGTGGGAATTAGTAAGACAGAAATTGCAGCAGTCACTGCCACCAGAGATTATACCCCCAATTGTACAGTGGGTGTTTCATTGCTGTACTTGTAACAGATGGCCTGAGGATGTTCCACTATGCGAGCCCAGCATCCTTTCTCAGTGCCAGTGTGGGGAATGTGAGACATTACTTGTCAATTTTTTAAGAAGCTGTAGAAAATAAGATTTTTTTTCCGCTTTAAATTAAATGTTTGAAACCAATCCGGTTTCAGGTACAGCTCTCTTTTGATATATTGATATATTGGTATATTGTATCCTCAAGAGCAGATACTGACAGTTTTCAGTGATAGCTGTGAATGGAATAATAATCAGAAGGCTGCCCACCCTCTCAGGGCTCCCACATCTAGGCTGAGTCATTTCTCAGGCCAACAGGATGACAGTCTGTGTCACTGCTTAAAACAGCTCTCTTATAAACAAATGCTGAAGCTTTGCATCCTCCCTGGGAATCATAAACAAATATATCTTATTTGAGGAGGAAATATTGTAAAGAATTGAGAATCCTGTTTGGCAACAACAAAAAAATCTTAGTCAAAAGGAATTGTGCTTTGCAAATGGTTTGAATCCAAATTAAATATACAGTGGATTATGTCAATAATGGCAATGATGTAGGATATTTATTTATATATTTATTTAGCAGAAAAGTGCTAAACCAAGCAGCCTCCAGTGCAGCTAATTGCCCTGGGAGCTAATTGGGTCCCAGGAGTTAAGCACTCCCAGCTGAGGACATTTAATGACCGGCTCTGACCATCGCTGCCTCTTTGAACTCAGAGCATGACACATCTACAAAACCAGTCAAGAGGTAGAACGTGCAGCTCGTAATTTTGCTGCTCACCAGAAATGCTGTGGCAGCACAGCCAGTCCCAGTGGCTCTGTTTACCCCCAGTAAATAGACCTGCTGCTCTCTGCCCTGGCTGACCTCGAGCTTGGCACAGCCACGTGCCCAGCGGTGCCACCACACTGAATGATGTGGGTGGGCACGAGGGGATGTTCAGCCTTTACCCAGCCCCTCTCCAGCTTGTTAGCAGAAGGGCAGCATCCAATACAACACAATTATGAGTGTCCCCCCAATTAAAACACAGAGTAAATGAAATCCTGAATCAACAAAGCAGTCAGGCCCAAGAAATTATGAGGCTGTAAGAGCTCTGCAGAATTAAACCTGCAAACACTTCCAGTGCATTTTCCTAACCTCTACTCGACCATGAATTAAGGCTGCATGGCAGTGTTTAAGTTACTTCATGGCATTTCTTGGATTTCTTTGCTTTTAAATAGCATTCAGAAAACTCTTAATGAAGCAGGGACGACAAATAAAAGGATCTATAAAACTTGGCATTAAAATAATAGCCATTTAACCTCATATGCCAGTAAAAAATGTTACTCTTGTACCAGTAGAAAATCAATTATGGCTGCTCTGCTAAGATTGTTGCAAAACCCCCCCAACCAACCCTCAAAAACGGCTATAAAAATAACAGTGATAATTTAATGTCTACAGCGATTAGTCTTTAACAAAATTAAATTATCTTAAAACCTGACTTCAGTTCAAATATTTATGTTAAAATTCCTAGCAAGTAAGAACATGACCAGCCATTATAAACTGCTATTCCAGCATTCCAACTGGATTTCTCTGGTTTAAGAACTTTTAATCTGATTATACTACACCCAACTTTAGAGATTTTAAAAATCAGGCTGCTTCAAATACTGGCAAAAGTGTTTTCTTTTTGTGGTAGATGTACAAAGAAGATGCTTGCATTTTGAGCACTAAAATACAGTGGTAGTCCATGAGGAGCATGAGAACCAAGGTTTTCTAACAACGGAGGTGAAGAACAGAAACACTGAAGACCAGAAACAATGAAGAACAGAAAACTGAGTGAAGTTTTCCTCAGGGCAGGAGAAAGGTCAGCTCGCCCATCAGTGGGGAAAGGGGCTGGCAGTGTCTGTCACCTGCTGGCCTTGGGGAGCTGTGGCAAGGATGGAATGCCATCCTTACCCTGAATTTTAGGGACTGTTACTGTGGCTGCCACATTTTGGGTTTGCTGTTCTCCCCAGTCATCAGCAAGTCTGCGGGATGGTGGCATGTGTCCTCCCCCAGAGAGTGAATAACCTCTGCCTTCTCATCTTTGTTATTTTATGAAGACACAAGACTGATTAAATTGCAAAGAGCACTGATGAACATAACTAGCAAGTGGATACAACTTGCACATGCCAGCTGCATTGTGGTGATTTTGGGGGTGTGTTAGGCAGCTGTGTCAAAATTAGATGAAAAACTGACAACTTGGAGAAGAGCATTCGAGGCAAATCTGTGCCAACCTCAGTCTTCTTGGGATTTTTAATGCATCTGGGGCCATGCAAATAGTTGTTTAAAAGTAGTAAGCGGCACATTTGGCTCTGGGTTAAGGTGTATAAACTGCTTAATGATGATGGTTGGTTTGGAATCCCTTTCCACCAGCAGTGGAAGGCAGTCCCAGAGGAAAGCAGTACTCAAATCCTGCAAGATGCATTTCTGGGACTGCAGTGCTTTGCTATTCAGCTTTGCTGCTTGCCACAGGAGGCTGAGCATGCTCAGGCCATTAGTAGCCCGACCTCTGCCAAGGTGCCCAACAGCTTAAAGCCACCAAAAAACGGGGGTTTAAAATGTCTACTTTCCTAAAAGGTATCTTCTCTTTGTAAAATTAGTGATAATTTGTCCACTGCTTTTCTTCTACAGAAGCAGGTTAACCAAGAGAACCTCCTTCAAGAAAGCTTTTAAGCCTCTGTTTTGGTAACATGGTGGTCACAAAACAATCTGCTGCCTCAACAGCATTCAAAGGATTAGCACGTGTTGAACTGTAATTGTAGGAAGGGCACATCTGTACTGCAAAAGATACCATGTGGGGATATCCTCACTATGGTACTTAGGGTCAAATGCAGATGTTCTCTTAACCAAACACAGCACTGATCCCATTCTCTGGCTTACAAACATCATGCTCTCCTGAGTACTCCTGTGGGCATACATTGGGTAGGATGGGTTAATTTACAGACCTGTGTGTCCAAAATTGCAGGGCCTAATTAAGCAGCTGGAAGGAGACACTCTTATCCCCAGCAGTCAGTGCTGGAGACCAAACACTTGGCCGATGTGTGCAGAGGACAGATGTGCACCAAGGCAGATAAATGGCCAGGAGGTGGCGGGGACCAGGACTCTTAGCAGCGTGTGAAATAATAAAGAAGAGGACAGACGTCTGCTAGTGCATGGTTTTATTCAGTTCTATTTGAGTAACGCTGTTACAAAGTGTTTATATCAATGGAGAAGTTAAAGCCTGTATGATAGGATTTTTGTTGTTCTAAATTGAGAACTCCCTTTTATTCTGCTAATCCTTTCACAGGCTGTAGGCTCTGTCTGCTCTTTTCAGGCACACAGTCCACTGCTTTATTTCCTGCTCCTCTGTTCTGACTCTTGTACTTGGTCTGATTTCTCTACTTCCTTAACTTCTGACTTGTTCTCCTCTTCTCTTGCCAGTGTTGGGATATGTGGGCTGCATTTCATTACCACGGAGAGCCAACCTCAGCCTCCCATGCCTTGCCTCTGTCTGCTGCAACAATAAGGCAGAAACATGGGGCCCAGGGACGAGGTGATGTTCTCCTTGGGATGTTCTCACAGTGAGCTCCCACAGTCAGCCCGTGCAGCACTAGGGCTGTGCCCAGGAGGGGACTACAACCAGCTACTTTTAATGAGCTTTGTATTGCACCTTCCTCTCCTGCCCTAGTCCCTGACATCAGGGAGCTCGAGCAGGGTTTGTGGCAAGGCAGTGCTGCCAGGTGAAGATGAGGCAGTGCCACAGAGAGGTGCAGAGCAGTTCTTGGTGGTTCCCACTGCCTCACTGGCAGCAGTGCAAGGGTCTATGGTGACCAGGGGCTCCAACTACCTCCTTGACTGTGGGACTTCAACACACAAAGGAGCTACTGTGACCCTTGAAGCAAAGTTCTCTTGTGGGGTTAGAGAATGCTTCAACCCTACCACTAATTTCCAAAGAGAAACTGAATGCCAAACCTACCTTGGTGCTGTGAGAGGGATGTGGAGGGTTTCCACTGTAATGTTCCTAAAATGCCTGGATTGCCCCGGTAAGAAAGTGCAGCACTGCACACTGACTGCTCTCTGTAAATAGTGCAGCTTTATGTTCTATTGGCCCTTATTACCTGTCCAAGCCCTGGTTTCTGTGCTCTCCGGATCTCAATATCCTGACCTGGAATTTTACCTGCAAATGGTAGAAATGTGTCATTAAATCCCCTGATGTAGAAATGGGCAGTCTGTAAAGCTCTGTCCTGCATGCACACTGGAGGACGTGGGGGTCTTCTCTGGGACACTGTGTGAGTGATAACTACCAGATAAATTCTAATTTTAAGGAAAGTGACTGATAGTGGGGATAGGTCCTTCCGTAGTGGCTTAAGGGGCAGATGCCAGCCCGTTCAGCTGGTTAAATGTTTGTCCCTTGGCTGAGAAACCCCACAAGTATCAGCTGCATCTCTGGGAGGGCTCTCATGGTGCCCTCTACACCTGCACTGATTTTCAGTATTTACCAAGAAGCAAAGCAGTTACAAAATGCTGCTGCAAAGCTCACCAACTCAGCTTTAAGAACTGCCAAGGAGTTCAGCTGTGTTTGCGGAGTGCTGGGTCAGGCAAGGACAGCATGACAGATACAGCTCTTTGGCAGCCCAGGCTCTTCAGCCCCACTCATGCCAATGGTAAAGACCCTGGCACCATCTTTGAAGCATAATTTGTTTCATGGTAAATACTGGGGGGTTGTCCCCTTTCTTTCCTTTTTTCTCTCCCTAACTCCATTCATTCTTGCTCATTGAGACTGAGCACACTGAACAGATGACTCAGTCTGGAAAATTTATCAGCAACTGTTGCCCAGTGGGAGAGCCACTTCCTGCCCATTTCTGAAAGCTGTCAGTCCTCATGGAGGCATCGTTTGCCTAATTAGAAAGATTAAACAAAATGGTGGTATACAACTTCCAGAGTTACACAGCACAGTAATACAGGCACACAGATTTTTTTCTTTTTGTTAGACAGTGCTGGGCTCTAGCAGAAGAAACCAGCCTGGAAGCTGGCACTGTCTCTCTGACCTCCACACTGGTCCACAGCCACCCTGACACCTCCCACAGCATCTCTGCAGCTCTTTGCTGTGAAAAATGGTCCTTCATGTGAATTAAAAACTTTGCTTGCACTGGAGCCCTTGCAACCCTCAGCTCTGGAACCCACACAGGCTCTGCAGCAGTCAAGGGACAGTGGGGGACTCATGGGGCAGCATCACAGGGAAGAGCAGGTCTGGAGAAAAGACACAAGTTGAACTTAATTGTTCAACTGCAATTAAGGCAAAACTTAATTCCCACTCTTGCCTCTGATTTTCTCTCAGATTACTGGGGTTTATGCTTCCTGCTCTGATCCTGCAAAGATGAGCCCTGCAAAAGTGTGCTCAGACTCAGGCCAGTTGGTGGATTTTGGACTGTGCTTATGTGGATTCTGCAAACTTGGGATCCACCAGGAAGGGCATCTCTAAACTTCATTTCTAAAGGGGTATAATGGGAACTTAAGTATGTAAACCTTCAACGTAAAGCTTATTCTTCAATATTATCTGAACAGCAAATTGCCTTCCCAAATTGAAATTCCAGGCAATACATGCTCAAAACAAAGCAATATGAAACTGCAAGTAAAGCCATCCATAAACACCAACTGTTGTGTTAGAGCTCAGGTTCTGTTACTGAGAGGAAAGATTGATTCAGAATGTCCTATAAGCTCTAATGCCATTGCCTGGGATCTCACACAACCTTATTTTGGATGCAGATGTAAAGAATACATGAGCTCCTTAGCAAAGTTTGCTGTTCCTGCAGCACAGCTCCTCAACCAGAAATAATTCAACCTCTCAAATTTGCATTCTTCTCGTTGTAAATCCGTGTTAGCAGATTCTGTGCCATTAGTTTTACCTCTCAGCATGGTCTCATGGTCTCTCTAAGTGGCTTTATCTCTGTTTCAGCAAACAATACCAAGATAGCCTTATGTTTCACTATGGTCAATGAACTGAGGTGGAATTTAAAAGCAAAAAAGTTGTATTTATGCTTCCTGGGGCGTGTACAACCATTGCATAATGCTATTTGATTTAAAGCTCACACTTAACTTCAAGTGCACTTTGGTAACTAGCTCAGCTTGAGTTTAAATGAGATTTACACATATCCATCAGCTCAATATTGACAGACACCACAACACCACTTACAACACTGTGGTGCTGCCTTCACATATTCAGAAGCCAGTGCTGACTTGTATCTTGACTTTATTTCTAAATATGTAATTTATTCTTAAAGAATAAGTTTAGACAATATTACTGATGAGATGTAGAAACTTCTGGATTTCCAAAACACCAAAAAAAGAAGCTTTTCTTGAAGTTCTTGAATACAACCTGGGAATTTGAGGGCTTATTGTGATATGATGTCAAGAGGTAGCAATATTACTACATTCTTTTGTGTGTATGAATCCTGTATTTGCAAAATACCACAACTACCTTTTGAAATTAAGCATCTTCAGAATGAGTAGATCTCCTGTTGCTCACTGATGTGTTTTTATATCAGGTTTATCTAAGTGTTTGACCAGCTGTATAAAAAATTCATCAAAAGAATGTCACTCCTTCCCCAGGGATAGAAAAACTTATTTACAGAATAGTGACCACAGACACATGGAATTAAACTGGCCAATCCTGCAAAATACATGTTAACACAGGCCTGGACATGCCATCACTGCAATGTATTGGACCCTGCTTATGATACACTTTCTGTTCTAGTTCAGCAACAGGCCAAAGATGTTTGACTTGTCTTGTTTTTATTCTTTCCTAGTTTCCTAAAGCCACGGACCTCTGTTTGAAGCAGGTATTTGTAAATGTCACTTTTCACAAGTTCTGCTATTGGTTTGGGTTTTTTTTTCAGTTCTGATGTTTCTGAGCAGCTGAATCTCAGCCAAGAAGTTCTCAGCCTATCTCAAAAGGCCTCAAAGGAAAACAGGGGTTTCAAGAGATGATGGATTCATACACTTGTCTTCAGGGAGGTCCTGGGAGCCGACGGCTAGCAGAGAATTTGCTCCTTTTGCCATTTGTGTGCCTTTTCCCTGTCTGAAATAGAGAGGATGATCCCTACCTGCTGCAGAGGACAACCAGGATGCTGCTCCTGTCTGGTCGATGACAAGTGTGCATTAATGTGCTTTGTACCTGGCTGCTTTAATTTACTTTAAGACCTGATCCTACGAGGCAGTGAAGCCCTCTGCTCTCATTACCTTCAGTGGGATTTGAGGGACTTGGGGCCTTTTAAGAAAAGGGTCTCTAATTTTTCATTGGGAGCCCAGGCATGCAGAGGGGAGCTCTTCCTTCTGTACACACCCACAGTATGTACAGGATTTGGGTACCTCTAGTAGTAGTCTGCTTAAACCTTAATGTGTTGCTAAGGAACTGTCTGTGCCCACAACCAAAAAACACGTAGACATTGTGTCCTACTGGTTGCTGGCAGAGTTTACCATAAGGAATGGCTTTATTGCAAGAAGATCTACTAGCAGGAGTACAAAAAAAGTAGTGTCAGCTATTTTTTTAATTACAAATATTTTAATTCTATCATACAAGTGGAAATCCCTTCCAAGCTGAAGGGTACACATGTGAGGACACCACCAGAATCAAATACTTATTTCCCTTGTTCTTTCCAAGATTGATTCAGCTATTTTTTAATTAACTTGAGACAAAGTGCAGTGTTTGGAAGCTTAACAAGCTTGGATAAACTCTACTCTTGTGTACTAACTAATGCTATTACTATTTTCAAGACACTTATAAAAAGAGTTGATTATGTACATTTCCAAAATGTATGGCTTTTCAAGTTTTCAGGCTGCATTTAAGAGTCTCAGAAGAAATGAAACTTTTGTGTTTATGGAGTCCAAAAATAACATTTCTGATAGGGTTTCATACACCTTCCATGGACATCAGAACTGTCTGCATTGTTTTAAATTAGCAATAAAACAAGGCTTGAGACCTCAGCTACCAATGAGTAAGTCTGCTATCAAACAGGACAAAATCTGGCCAGAGAAAAAAAATTAGTCCTGGAGAAACAGAAATGAAATATAGTCTGAGGTGACCTTCCTTAAAACAAACAAGCAAATCCTGTTCCATTAAGTTCTCAGGAGAGCTGCTAAAGAATTTTGAAATAATCCACAGAAGGAACTCAACCTCTCATTTTTATTCTTTTTGATCTATTTCTTGCAACTCCCTAAGAAAAAATGATCCCCTGTGTGTTTTGTACAAAAGAATGCATTTTTATGATATAAAAGCACACAGGTTAAAGCTGTAAGTCCTCATTCCTTGGCAGTCATTATCTTCACGTTTATGGACAAGCACATATTGATCCTCTCCAAGGCATGGCTGGGCAGGGAGACAAGGAACACTCTTCTATATTCATCAGCCTTCCTCGTGGGGCCTGAGCAGGAGCAATCTCACTGCACAATACTATTAAAACCCCATCATATATGACATGTGTTAGTAGTTTTTTATCCTTCTCTCAGGGTGGCTGCATAATGTGACAGGGGGAAGATGGAGACTGGCCAGCTAAGGATGCTTTATCTGGTCAGACCTGTAGCTTGTCACATCATGCACGTGTATACAAGTGCAGTAGCCCCTTTGCAAAACTGCTTGTGTTACAGAGAAGGCTTTTCAGTATTCAGACCTCAACTTCTGTCCTCTGCTGTCTGGATACATCTCTATAATTAGAGAGCAACTTTTTCTAGCCTGACTGCTCGTCCCTGTGCGATTACCTAAGGCAGAGTTAATGTAGCTTAATTAACATGCCTATGAGTTGATCAGCGTGACAGGTGAATTGGAGGTTTTGTGACGGGCAGCCTTGTGAGGTGCATTGTCAAATATCACACAATATTGTGGTTTTTAGCTCTCTGACCCAGCCTATCCAAGAGAATGAGATTCCTCCTTAACTCAGTTTTCCCTGGCTTTCGTGATTGCAAACAAGGGCCTTGTACTGTTCACACATAATTCTTCATGCTATACTATATTAAGATGCTTGGCCTGATCTAGATTAAGCGGCTTCATGTAACTGATGAAAGAGCTATTGTTTTTCACAGCAGAAAAACCTGCCACTCATCCAGATCACTGACCTATTTCTTGGAGTTAGAAGTAACTGAAGTTTTCTGATTTCCGAAGTTTTACCGATTTTTAATGTTATGTTTTACAGTATTGATCTTCCAGCCCCATATTTCAAGTGTGATTATACCAGTACTCAAGGATCAGATAAAAAATCTCATTCTCAGATGCAGAAAGATTTCAGTTTTCTGTAAGATTCAGTACTATTGTAAAGGAAGTGTTAAATGAATTGGAGCAATTAAGCTGAGGGGGTTATTCTGTTACTCAGCGATACAGAAATTCCTCAGGCTTAAACCTCACCAGCATATTCCTCTCTACCTTTCTTGCTCTGAAATCCAGTGGGATTTGTCTCTATTGCCTGAAAGAGATGATGAACCACGTCCAGGAGCAAGAATTCAAACAGCTCCCCCTAACAATAGGTTGGTTCATTCAGTAGCCTGCAATCAGAAAAACAGAATCTGCAAGTTCCTGGAGATGGGAACAATTTGTAGACAACCACTCTTCTAATATTGCTTTTGAGCCCTGACATGCAGAGGCCAGTGCCAGAAGAACACATCAGGAGAAAAAACTAATACTGCAGAAAGAGATTTTGTGGAGGCCATCACGTGAATAAATGTATTGACCACTATATATGGTTTTCCCCTTAAGAGGAAGAGGGCTTGGATATTCTCTATGCTCTCTCATTACACAGGCATTTAAAAAGGAATTGGGATGCTGAGATGCTCAGTCCACGCTGGGTTGCTGGCTCCCTGCTCTTCACCATGGAACATCTGCTAAAGAACTCTTTGGGAGACTTTTGGGTTTTTCAGGACCAGCAGAAAAAACAAACACTGTTAGGACGTTTTATATTTGGGGCACTTCAGCACTGACAAATGCCTCCTCATTTTATCATGCTGCAATCAAGATGACAAAAAAGGGTGGCAGCTAGTAGAAACTCCCCCCGCAGCCCAACAAAAAACAGGGGCTCAAAAGGAAAAGTTTGGCACCCGAAAAGCTCCAAACACAAAAAAGTTAAACCTCTAGCAAACCATTTCTGCTTGCTGTGAGCCTGCCAAAGCAGAGCAGACTTTCTCAACAGAAAAGGCTACATTATGCTAGAAGGAAATGAGCTGCAGGGCACAGGAAAAGGGAACACGAGTGGAGATTTATGGCACTGCTGAAAGCAGGCACTGTACTGCCAGATCAGGAGTGAGACACTTACCAAAGGATGCTACCTTTGTTTTTCCATCTGTCAAGGAAGAAGAAGTTTCTGTTGCAGGGTATCTAAACTACCAACATCCACTGCAGAAAGCTCATTGCTTCAGCCTTGTGATCAGAGTCACTGTGTCCCAGTCTGAATTTTCTACACTTTTAGAAGGGAAGAAGGTAAAAAAAACCCCAAAGCTAGCAGAAGTCACCCAAACTGAACCCACCAAAACCATTACTCAATGAATACCTGACGGTTAACGACCTGGAAACAGAATTGTTGCTATAAAAATACAAATTTAGCTTTTTTTTTCCAAAAGATTTTTCATCAGGCCCTGAAGATCATATGAGAAGGATTCACCCATGTTGACATTTTATACTTTGTCTTTTTGCTGCTGTTTTGGCTCTTGCTCTTCATATTGCACATGTGAGATTTCACATGCTGAATTCTCCTCGATACAGACTGCAGAAGAAAGGCAAATCTGTGGACAAACAGAACCCTTTACTTTGTCCAGAAATACTCAGAAAAAAAAAAAAAGAGGCTTTTTTATTTTTATTTCTTTTGCTTGTTGTTGTTTTGATTTTTGTTTTGTTTTGTTTCTGCCAGGAATCTCTAATTACAGCCCCTTTTGGCCTTCCTCTGTAGGCTTAGTCTCAGAAGTGAATTGCTAGCCCAGAGAAGTTGCAGGATCTCCTTGGATTTTTACCAGTTTAATTTGAACTTGGCCATGGTTTTTACTTTCAGATGAAACTGCAGCTTGTTCTCAGCTCCCTAAGCTCAGGTGAAAGGCGACCCCAGACAATTCTGATGGAGAACTGTATTGTTGGAACAGTCTTGAAGAACATGAGATTATAGCATCACCCTTACAATACCATGCCATAAATGTAACTTGCATTTTGGATGGGCATCTCAAAGTTTCTTTCTTTCAAAACGCAGGGTCTGATTTTCTCAGCCTTATGAGCCTCTTTTTCATACTGGGTATCGTACCAAATTATGGACACCCATCAGCACAGGGAACCTGGACATGTAATTTTCAGTAGTTTTGAACCTGAGCCTAAGCCTCTGGATTATATGGAAAAAAAATTCACAAGTGCCTCAGAAGTGTCTTGGTGGTTTCTCACTAGTAAGGAAGACGTGCCTTTTATTTTGAACAAGAACTGACTGCTGACTTTGCTAAACCATAATTTGCATTTTTAAGAGGACAAGACACTGAAGTGCATTTCTCTACAGTCCGCAGCTAGACCCTGAACTATGACCCTGAAAAAAGAATCAGCTGCTCATTTATAAATACTTTGTGTTTTATGTCAGCAAGTGCCATGTGGAACTGAATGCTCAAAAAGATTAATTGTTAAAAGATTAATGTTACGTGTGTAACAGAGATAAGGAAGGCTCCCTCATTTTAGAAACACCTTTTCTTTTGAGAGAAACATCAAAGTGTAAACTGTATTACTCTCACAAGTCAGAGAGCAAAAGTGTGTCCTGAAAGTTCAGCTAGCTATAAAAGTGAAATGCTCTCACATGGATTCAGAGAGGGAGAAAACTCTTGATGCAACAGCACTGTTTTCTATCACCCCAGGCAGGATCACAGAAATGAGAAGAAATCACCCAAAGATGTGGGTGGGGTTTTTGCTGTACTTTTTGTACATCTTTCTGCTGCAGTCCTTTAACCTGGGTACTACTCCAGTGAAGCTCACTGTGTGTGACTAGGAATGATCTCCTAATGATCTGATTTGTTACTCAATAAACAGATGGATCTGTCGGGTGCCAGTTGATTCAATGACCAAGCCTCAGTCTAAAGCAATGGTGACACATGAAATGTGATCAGAGAGGACTCATCAAGCAGCAGGAGTTAATACCTATCCGTTTCCACTTAAGTTCTTGTATGTTATGAGAAAGGAGTATGAAGGCTATTCCCAATTCCCTGTGTTCTGCTTCCCCAGTGTTAAGCCAGCAGCTTGCCAGATCCTGTTCTAGGTTTCTGCCTACAAAGACTGGGGGATTTAGGGCGTGTTAGAGTGTCAGGAGACACAGCGATAAGGATAATTGACACATAAGAAGGCTGGTAAACAGTTTTCTGCTAATGACAAGGAGGGAAAATTCTAAGTGCTGCCCCTGGAAGTGATATTCATGCAAGTGAAAACCTCCCTGTACATGCAGGTGCAATTGCTGGTATGTAAGTACAATGCCGGCAGACACAATGACAGCCAAGGGAACTTACTCTGCTGTTCCCTTGGTGCTTTATCATGGTGTGGGTACCAATTTACATGACATACTGGGGCAACCCCGACGTGTCGGAGCATCTCTGATGTAAGGAGGCTTTTCAGCGTGCATGCATTCTGCTGAGACCATCCTAGGGTGACTGACTGATGTCAGCTAAGGAGGAAAGTAAAAATGTGCTGTTTTCTGGACAGATAATTCCAGAAAGTTTCTTTCAGGACTAGCAATAACTGACCATACTGCTCACTGGCCAGCCGATCACAGTATGGATACTATCACTGGACTTGAATCAGGGACCAGTTTATAAGGGATCTTATACCAAACCTCTGTGTGAGTAGAGTAAATACTGCAAGCATTTTTTTAGCAATGCCAAGTCAGCTGATGCAGATAACTTGACTGCCTGTGCTCAGCAAAATAAGGAGATGTATTTAGTTTTAGCTGACATATTTTATTGTGGCTCAATTTGTAGGTCTTCTAGCAGGTCTTACATAGCCTGACTCAAAATAATTCATGAGTACACAACAGATTTCATCATAATGCAAGTATGAGCCTATGGCTACTTTCACACAGTTTTACAAAAGTTTTAAGAGATGTTTAAGTGTTTTATATAAAATTACTTGTTCTGTATTAAGCAGTTAAACATCTCATGTTACAAGTGTTATACACGCAATTTGTGTACACAGTTAAATGAACATTTCTAATGTAGGAATGATGAGTTTTATTCAGACCAAAAGATCAAGGCTGGTATCAGACATTAATCAGGCTGCTGTTTATAATTCTTGTAGTTTTCTAAAGAACTATGGCATGCACTAGGAACTACGTATAGACAAGTGATGAAGCTTCTTACTTAGCTTTTCACCCACACAGGCAAAACCCTCAGGAAGGCACTAAGAGTTTCTCAGTGAGCATATGTGAGTTTCTCAGTGAGTATAGCTCACATTTGCTCATAGAAAAGACCCATGCAATAATCTTAATTACATATATAGCTCTACAAATGATATGCAAAGCCAGCTTCGTATATGTGGAAATAAATACAGCATTGATTTCCGTATCTGCTAAATAAAATCTAGTTTGGGTTTCAAACAATTATATGGCAAATTATCATCTAGTGGATAATAAAGAAGGTACATCACTACTTTTTATGCTGTATCACTTCACGTGAGTATTGGAAAGCTTGATTTGTGGTGTAATGGAGTACATTAGAAGATTAGTAATGTGTGGAGCCCACGAGGGATTTGTTTTCACTGCACATAACCACGCTTGAGACAGAGCAGTTTGGGTGCTTCTACAGCAAGTCTCAGGCACTTTGCAATATTCTGTGGCAGAGATTTGGCCAGAAAATTTCTTACTACTATGAAAGACTGTTCAGTTTTACAGTCATTAAGTATCAGCCTCTTTTTAGCATTAAAACAGAAAGGTTTTGTATTTAGTACCTGCAGTTGCAGAAGAATACTCCAAAGAGGTGTCTTCTGACTCAGTGTAAAACAATGTTTGGAAGCAGCTTTCTTGTCTAATCAGGCTTGTTTGTATGCAAGTTAAAAAGTATAAATAATGAAGCAATGAAGGACAGACACGTTGTGAGAAGGCCAGGCTGCTGGAAGAACTCAGGAGGCTCTTCTATGGGGTGGATATAGGACAGGCATATTATATTCCTAACTTGATGTACTTCCTTATGCTAATTTTTTTTAATGTCTTCTACGAGATGAACCGGTATTTCTAATGGCAAAGCCTTTCAAACCTCTATAAAGAAAGGATAAAAATTTGAAAGGATGGGTTTTGTGAGTGCATTAAGACAGCATAGCAATTTATTCTATCGATGAATATCTCAGCTGTAAAAGTAGTAGGAAAATTGTCCTATAATTCAACACATGGCAAGAAGATTGGAAAGGAACACCTGTTTTGCAGGGAATTAGCAGAGGGGATGGGAGCAGCAGGGCACTGGCAGGATGAGGGCTGCTGTTTCCTGAACCAGTGTGTGCCCCATGCTCCCAGGGCAGGCTGAGCACCTCTCTAGCTCCAGCAGCCTGTCATGTTCAACCTGGATGAAGTGATGAACCTGCATCTAGAGCTTGTTTTGATTTCCTTGGTTGCAGCTGTAATGGGGTACTAATGGACCATGAAATATCAAGAGACTCTGGCAATACTCTCAAATATACCAGATGATGGTGGTCCCACCTCCAATCCTTCTCTTTCACTTAATTTCATTGTTTTCCGAGTGCTCCCTAGCACAATCTGACTCCTCACCTCCAAGTGCAAATCATATAATGCTTTATTTTAAACAAGCAGAATTAGCGTATAGGTGGCAACCAGAATATAGCATAACATAAATAACAAAATAACATAAGCTCATATTTAGAGCATTTCCCAAATACTCCCTTGTGCTTCCTCTTCCTAATTACTAGAAGGTTATAATTCTCTATATCCATCCTGCAGCTGATGAGAACAGTCTGTTAGACCTGAACATTTGGTGTAATGCTGGCAGAACACAGCATCAAACTTCTGGTTGATAATGCAAAAATACACTCTTACATTTCTATAACTGCAGCACTTTCATACACTATTTGAATAAAGATAACAATATTTAAAGAAAAATAAGAAAGCATAACCTTTTAGCTCCGTGTAGAGCAAGGTTTTTTTCAGAGGCAATTTCTGTTTTTCTTGGGGTTCTCTGATGCATCAGAATTTCATGTCTGAACCCTTGAAATGCGTTTCCCTCCCCATCTCAGAATAGGAAATTCAATATGATGGCTCACATAAAAGTCCTGGTCTGTCACCAGTTCCAAAGGCTACGACACACCGACTGCACCCACTTTCCCCCCTCCATTCAGTCATTTGGAAATACATCTTCCTCCTGTGTTGAATTTTATCATATAGAAAATTTCTGAGTTGACTGGTTGCCTAATTCGGATCAATGAGTTTATTTTTTTGCTGAAGGAGTCTTAAATAAGATTTCACTTAGTTAACTCCAGTAATGGCTTGCAAGCCTATATGGTGTAATTTACAGTGTTCTCTGACTGGAGGTTGTCATGTTTTACATAGTGACACCTACAAAGCTATACGATACTCTTACTATACACCCCTTTGTTACTGAACACTTTGTGATACGTGATGCAATTTCATGCATCTGCATACAGACTAATCAAACTCAAAAACAGGATTCTAGAGTTGTGTTTCAAACGTCTTTTAAAAAACACAGGGAAAATTGCAGAAGAATTTTTAGGCTTTATGTGGCACAGCAGATAACCTTATCTAATACTTAAACCACTTGAGAGTACTAGACTTTATCATAAATGTCAGTACTTTTTCCTGCTCAAACGTCCTTGATCAGATGAGAGCCTGTATCACAAGATTTAATTTGGACAAGTATTAGATGTATGTATTCTGCTTGCAAGAGATTGCAAGTAAATCAGGTTGATGGAAGGCTGACTGGGAAGGGATGTGGGAGAGCGGGGTACAGTCTTGAGATACCATTACCTAATGCCTAACAAACGACAGAGATGCCATAAATCTTCCCTACTGCCAGCAGCAACTCAGGCAATACCTAACCCTACAAGTGCCTTACTTAACAGCACTGTGCTGCACTGAACACACACAAGTACTCCACTCTTACACGAGGTCATCTGGGCTCCACTGCGATCCAGAAACTAGATTTTCCCCTTACATATGCTGCGGGATTCAAAGTAAAGGTGTGTCTATACACCTAGAACACATTTTCACACAAATTGCAGGCACAGGTTTTAGTATTTTACTATGGGAATGAAATGAAATACTTTCATATAACGGCCTTGCCCACAATGCAAGAGATTCTATTCAACAGCACTGAAATTTTCTTCTTTTGCAAGACCATATCCACCTAAATTGGACATGAAGGGATACACGACTCAGAGCATAAAACTGCAGTAGGACAGTGTGATCACCTATGGAAAGCCTGCATTCAAGTCCTCTTCCTCAAGCTTGGTGGCATCAATCACAGAGACACAAAGGGGTGGCCCAGCCAATTCTGTGCCTGAACAGGGCATTCCCACAGATGCAGCAGCTTCTGCTGTGCCCGCTGCTGCCATGGATCCTGACCCAGCTGTCCCTGCCAGCCTTCCCAACACCTCCCGGGGAAGGTAAAGGCTGGGTCTTCTCACGGGACTCTGCGGCTCGCTGGGTTAGCCGGGGCTGCTTGTACTCACCTGGGAAAATGCTCCTCCCCGGGCTCGCCCCATTTCTCAGCCCAAACGCCCCAGTGATGGAGCGGGGCGAGGAAAGGTGCTGAGCACCCCGATTTCCCGGTTCTGGCTGTGCTGTGGGAGCAGCGGGTTCGGCTGATCCGCACACCGGGTGTGCGGGACACGGCACCGCCAGCGCTGCCAACCCAGACCCGGCGGGTCCCGGGAGCGCTGCGAGCCCCCCGGCACCTTCACCGCGAGGAACCCCGGCCCGGGACAGACCCACACACCGGTCCGAGCCCCGCCAGCCTCGACAGGGCGCCCGTGTCACCGGGAAAACACCCCAGAGATACCTCCCGGCTCCGCGTTCAGCAAAACCGACCGGGCTTAGAGCGGGTGCCGCTCCTTCCCTGCCGGCACGTCGGGGCGGACCGCGTGTGACAGCCACGGCCACGGCCACAGCCACAGCCATAGTCACTGTCACTGCCACTGACGCAACCACTGTCACTGACACTGCCACAGCCACAGCCACAATCGCTGCCACAGTCACTTTCACTGTCACTGACACTGCCACAGCCACAGCCACAGCCACAGCCACAATCGCTGCCACAGTCACTTTCACTGTCACTGACACTGACACTGCCACAGCCACAGCCACAGCCACTGCCACAGCCACTGCCACTGCCACTGTCACAGTCACTGTCACCGTCACTGCCACAGCCACAGCCACTGCCACCCGCTGTCCCCGCTGTCCCGTCCATCCCCTCCGTCCCCGCTGTCCCCTCTCCGGTGCCGCATCCCTGCCCGCCCGGTCCCCACGCCCGGCCCCGGCCCCAGCCCCGTCCGTGCCGTCGCGGCGCTGTCCCGGGGTGCTGTTGTCCCTCACCGATGATGATGGCACAGGCGCTGACCAGCCCGATCTCCTTCTTGAGCGCCACCCGCTCTGCCCCGCCGGCCATCGCTGCCCGCGCCGCTCTGCCCGCACCGCGACCGCGCATGCGCCGACCGGGGGGGGCGGGGGGGGCGGGATGGGGTCCAGATGTGTGCGGGGGGGGACAGATGTGTGCGGGGAGTCCAGATAGGTGCGGGGGTTACAGCTGTGTGCGGGAGGGTTACGGCTGTGCGCGGGGGTTACAGATGTGTGCGGGGGTTACAGATGTGCGCAAGGGTTACAGATGTGTGCGGGGGTTACAGATGTGCACAGGGGTTACAGCTGTGTCCGGGGGTTACAGATGTGTGCAGGGGATGTTACAGATGTGTGCGCGGGGGTTACAAATGTGTGCGGGGGTTACAAATGTGTGCGGGAGGGTTACAGCTGTGCGCGGGGATTACAGATGTGTGCGGAAGGGTTACAGATGTGCCCGGAGGTTCCCGCTGTGCCGGGGGGTCCAGCTGTGCCTGAGGGGTTCCTGCTGTGCCCGGCGGGTCCCGCTGTGTTTGGGGAGGGCGCCGCTGTGCCCAGTGGGTCCCGCTGTGCTCGGGGGGATCTCCCTGTGCTCGGGGTGTCCCCGCTGTCCGGGGTCTCTCACGGGGGATTCGGCGCTGACCTGGGGGTCGCGGGGCACGGAGGGGCGTGTGCCGGACAGGGCGGCCCCGGGACACCCGCGGGTGCCTCCCGAGGAGCCGCGGGGGCAGCAGAGACGGGGCGGGACGGGGCGGTGCGGGTTTGGACGGGGCAGTGCCGGGATGGTGCGGTGCGGGGATGGACAGGGCAGTGTCAGGATGGTGCGGTGCGGGGATGGACGGGGCAGTGTCAGGATGGTGCGCTGCGGGGATGGACGGGGCAGTGTCAGGATGGTGCGGTGCGGGGATGGACGGGGCAGTGCCGGGATGGACGGGGCAGTGTCACGATGGAGCGGTGCGGGGATGGACGGGGCAGTGTCGCAGTGTCAGGATGGGGCGGTGCTGTAGGCGCTGGACGGTCGGTGTGTCGGTCGCCCCCGGCCAGCCTGGCGCCGTGCCGCGCTCCCCCTCACAGCGCCGGCTCCGCCACGGCCGCCTCCTGTCGCGCTTGCATTACTTGAAGTGGTTGCGATGATAATGTGAGGAACAAACATTTTCCTGCTTGTCATCAGCGCTGGCGGCGCGCAGCCAAACTAGCGCGGCTCCAGCCCAGACGGCAGTGCCCGCCCGGGGTCGGGGTCTGTGCTTTCCACGCTGCTTTCCCCGCTCCTTATGCCTTGTTTCGCTCCCCTGAAGGGAGTCCAGCCCCGGCTCCCGAGGGGTCCCACAGAGCCCCCCGGGCCGGCAGGGAGAGCCGCACCCGCGGTCATCTGCTGGGAAGCCTGGGGAGACAACTGGTGTTTCCTTCCCTAGCGCGGGCATGGGGAGCGGATGCTGCGATCTGCATCTGCTCACAGAGCTTTTGCTCAGTGAACAAACTGCCTTCATGAGAATGTCAGGGAGTGAGGTCTCGTCTGCTCTCACATGAAAGCAGAAAGGTAAACCGTAGTTTGTGAACCTGGGCTTTCCCCCCAAGCTGTAACAGCCAAGGGCTTATTGATGGAAACCCCTGGTTTATTACCTGTTTGTAAGACGAACACCTGCCTGAGAGCAGTTCTGTGTTCAGAAAGAGTCCCTGTGTGGGTGGCCTATTCTGAAAATGCATAGGTTAGAAAGTTTTCCTAAGAAGATTATGTGGTAACTGGCAGAGCTTGCGTGAATCAGTGGGGCAAACAACGAGGCAGGGGGAAATTGGATGTGGTGGGGTGGTATCAATGGGAGAAGGAATGTCTGGTTCTACACCTCAGGGAAGGAAGGTGGAAGCTGCCGTGCTTACATCAGTCTGATTTTCATTGACTTTAGAATGAAAAGTGTCACCTGAAAATTGGTGAGTCATTTGAGAAAATCTGTGGACTGTTCTTAGAAAGCTGATAATTGTGATTTTACTTTATAAAGCTGCTTTATACTGCTGCTGTTATAGAAAGGCTTATTGATTTTCAGAGGCTGAGGCTTGTTTCCTAAATTGATCAGTCACTCTTTTTCTAAACGAACTGTCTCACCAACCACTTCTAAAACGTCCTCTTATTGAATTACTCTGTGCTTTGTATAAAAAAACATTTCACAAGAAGTTGCTTTCTGAACTATGTAAATAGTACTACTGCTCTCCTTTTAAAGGCAGGGAAATAAATGCAAAGACTAGAAACAAAGTTTCAGGGGCTCAAAAGTGACCTTTCTTCCAGGTGCTTCGATCGATTGCTTCAGAGCTATGTTTTCTACTGGTATCAAGTCAAATAAATTCCAGTATCTCTGAAAGTCTCTCTGTGTTAGCCTTATACAGACTTTATAATTTATTTTGTGAAAATTGTCTATGATAATTTATTTCTTTTGGAAAAGTTCAATAAAAGAGATTGAACCTCATTAAAAAAGTACAAAAGTCAAGAAATATGTGAATGAATGGTGTTGCTGTGTTCTCAGCTGCATTACTGGGTTCCAAGAGCCTACTGAAATTTAGGATCAACTCACCTTTACAGAACCACTACACAATCTGTTAAATGAATGATCACTTAGCAGGATAACACTGGACTTGGTTTCTTTGGCTGTGGTAGAAATGTTGGTTTGCTCTGAAGTATGTGTCTGATCTTTGTGGTATTGTGAGGAAGATAAAAATCCCAGTCAGCCCTCTTCTGCTGATTAGGGAGCAACAGAGCACACTGCCTATGGGATGATGAATGCTAGAATTCAATTAACACTAATAATCTTTTTCAAATCAACTGATCAGTAGCTGCAGGATCTTGTTTTTTCTTCTAAACATTCTGGCCAGTTTAGAGGGTTTTGCCAGGGAAAATGCTAAGTATTCATATGCGTGTGCACTCTGCCTGTTGATATAAATATTTTGTTCTGTAATTGTTCCTCCTTACTGAAAGCCACAAGGAACAACTGAGTGACTCTACCAATATGTTTTCATGTATTTTAAGGATAATTAAAAGGAAGAACCTATCAGAAAAGCACCAGAAACCTCTCCTTGGGAGAGTTAGTCAATCAACCATTACAGGTGTGTAAGCCAGAGGAACTTTAAGAGCGTTCTGTCTTCCTATTCAGTTTCACATGAGGTGTGTTTTGAACAAGGCTAAAAGAGTTGGAACCAGAGAACCATGGGGTGAAGTCTCAGCTTTTGCAGCAGAAACATTAATGAACTGTCACATGTCACTGTGGCTTAGCAAGACCAGGGTATTTTCTATTACACCTTACAATTTCAGCACCAGACTCTGGTTTGTGACTTTCATCCTTGAGCGCAGTCTCCATGCCCTTGCCTTTGTGTAGGGCTATTCCCAGAAGGTATAGCAGCATTTGTGGCTGGGCAGGGTGTGCCTCCATGGGACAAAATAGAGGCCTCTGACAGGGCAGACACAAACACTCAACTGCCCACCCAAGTAGGGGTCTTACAAAAGTCCATTTGAAGGGACCTGTACCCTTGGTCTGGAAGCAGAAATTGAAAGTATACATTTGCCTTTTACTCAAGATGCTCAGCGCTATTTTGGTAGGTGCCTCTTTGTGGTGTCTCTGCCAGAACGGATTTCCTAATGCAGGCCATAAGCCTGTGAGCAGTTCAGCCTGGTTATCTGGTGGACAAACAGTGTTGGGTGTGGCTGTGTTGGTGATGGAGGAGGATGGTGGCTGTGCAGCAGCAGCAATGCCACAGTCCCTTCCTGCCACATGAGACTGAGTTCATGGTGTGTGGATTAAAGTTTATGGCCAAGAAATCTGTGCTAGTAACTTAATTTAGGATTGTGATTCTGGACCCCTGTAGAGTACTTAATTTTTCTCATTTATCCTTGGAAAAAGTAAAAATTCTGTACCTAAATCCATATGAAGACTACTGATTTACTGAGTCTTTTCCCAGTGTGTGCATAACAAATTATTTTCCTTTTCAAAGTTTTAAGTGTTTTACTATTGCTGAACGATTAAGCAGGTGGCTGTCCACAACACGAGCTTTCAGTATGCCCACATCCATAGCAGAACACAGGAGTGTAAAACAGCACTGGGCCAGAAACCTGTTGGAAAAGACAGCAGTGACAAAGGTTGCCCACACTGACTGCCAAAAAATGCTCTTTCTTTCTTTTTTTTTCTCTTCTGGCTGAGTGCCTGCCTGCTTCACTGTGTTTTTTGCATGAGGGCGAAGAGAGGACTTTTCTCTATTTGTGGTAGTGTTGGCTGCTTATTTAGGTTGTGTATTCTGTCCCATTGTGAATATAGTTTCAAAATAAGCAAGTCAGAGGGCATGTACATTCTAATTAGTAGTTATCTGAGACAGCTCTCGGAGCAAAGAATTCATTTAAATTGTTTTGGATCTGAACATACTGTATCTACTTGAATGACGAAATGTTAGTAAGCAAAAAAGCCAAAGTTCTTTTTAGGAAGGCAATTGCTGCATAGCAACTGCACAGAGAAGATGCAATGAAGCTTGCATGTGTTCTCTTTTGTTGCCATTTTTGTCCTCATTTTCTCCATGTTCTGAAATGTACAGAAATTATTCAAGTTGTTGGAACAAGTTATTTCATTCATTGCTACTTATGCTCTAATAAAAGAGAAGCAAACAATGCAGTTAGAGTGTTGTATTTTGGGAAGATACAATAAAGGAAAGTTAATATGCCATTTTAAAAGGGATGATGTAACTGAGTTTTCAGAGGAATATGGTCTTTTATGCATGGGAAGGGGGCAAGGTTAGAGAAATATAAAAATTCTCCATGATAGCCGATGCTGTTTTCAGTCTCACTCTGTTTTAGTATCCATCTAAATGAATTTCTATTGTCTTTGGGAGTGCTGTTACTCTGTGCTTCATCATACTTTTGTAGCAGGACAGAAACTTGTAGGGCTTTAGGATTAAAAGGAAGAATGCAAACAGGAGAAGGCCCATTATTGGGAGAGAACACTATTAACCCTTTCCACTTTACTGTGTGTGAGTCCCAACCCCACATCTAACCAGGTAGATCAGTTGCTTGTTGAAAGCGTCCCATTCTTCATCACTTTGCTCTACTGTGTTCAGTCTCTAAGATCAAGGTGGAAAATGGTGTTCTTTGGATTTCTAGTACAATTTTGTTTTGTACCTCTGTGTTTTCAGAAAGCCATAGTAGAGGAAGACCCCTGTATGTGCGATTCCCCGATACCTACACAAGAAAATGAGGAATTTAAATTTGAAAATGAAAGGCAGAGTCTTTTCCTCTAATTCAGTGAAGGAGGAAAATGTCCACAGGGGCTTTTTTTCTGGGTAGCTACTCTGCTCTGCAGTAGTGGCAACAGGAAGATGTTCCCCCAGGTGTGAAACTATTCTGAAATATAATAAAGAGGCTAATTCATAGAATCATAGAATATCTTGAGTTGGAAGGGACTCCCAAGGATCACTGAAGTCCAACTCCTGGCCCTGCATAGGACGCCTCCAAGAACCACACTATGTGCCTGAGAGCATTGTTCAATCTGGTAGGCAATGAAGTATATCTTCTGAATTCTGCAATGTGTTGTGTTTGTTGGGCATTGGGAAGAGCCATAGCTAAGACTGACTGTTTGGGCCGACTGATGCAAGTCTTTCATGGTCCTTTGCAGGATCTGGCAACTTTAACTCCACAATATAGGAAGCCCAGGAGATTCTTCAAGCAGTGTCACCGCGTTTCACAGAATCATGCTGAGTTGGAAGGGACGCACAAGGATTATTGAATCCAGCTCTTAACCCTGCCCAGGAACATCCTCAAGAGTCACCCCCTGTGACCCAGAGCATCATCCAAACCCTCCTGGAGCTCTGGCAGCCTTGGGGCTGTGCCCACTGCCCTGGGGAGCCTGCTCAG